>MDKI01109514.1:0-34117 GCA_005239505.1 Nicotiana paniculata
TATGGGTAATCAATATAGTAAAGAGGTAAATGGGAGTTTATTATGATTTGAGTGAAGTTTTGGATGGCGTAGTTCCATGATAGGCGTTATCACGGCTGACCTGGATTTAGGGTCGTGACATATGTAGAATCCATGATGATGTAGAAATGCCACAAGTCTTGACTCCCTCCAACGTAAATCTCAATCACACTGACCAATTAGGCAGAATCGACTTGAACCGTTTGCACACTAACATACTAGGAAAGTAATCCACTCACTTGAATCCACAGGAAAGTTCATGCACTGCACACTCTACACCTTTTACAATTACCTCTCAATCATTCCATAGAACTCATTTACCCATAGAGTACATTACAACTTGTATCGAAGAATTTTCATTACTTGAGTCATTCCCAGACCCCACACCTGCAGGTCATAATTGATTTACCAATATACCTCGAACTGAAACCAATACACATAAAATCGTGTAATCAACTTATCATTAACAGAGTCCCCCACTTGGCTCAAAGCCAATGACCAAGACAACCAATAACTCACAACGCCCGTAATAACACAACCCGTCTAACAACTCAAGTCATCTACAAATCTCGTATTCACCATTGTAATAGTCATGCCAACTTCCACAAGCGATCTAAACTCAAATTACAACATATATCATTTACTGGTAGAAGAGAACTTACTATAGAACATCATAAGGATCACACACCCCAGGACAACCCGCATGAGATACCCCTGCCCGCTTAGCCTCAACTGATATCTCTCTATAAACTTCTGAAGACCATAACTATCCGCAATCACTACATCCTTCTGCATCTAAACACAAACAATGCCTAACCTCGAGGCATCACAATACACGGTAAGAACCTGAAGTCGATGGCAGAACTAACACTAGAGCGGTGGTCAAAGAAATCTTGAGCTTCTGGAAGCCCTACCGACACACGTCTGACCACATGGATATCCTCTCTGGACACCATGTGTCCCAAGAATGCTACGGAACTGAGCCAAGATTCACACACAGAGAACTTTGCATAGAGCCTTTCCTCCCTGAACCCTTATAATGCCATCCTCAAATACTGAGTATGCTACTCCTGGCTACGCGAATATGCCAGGACGCCATCAACGAATACAATAACAAGGAGTGCTTATACGACTGGAATATACCGTTAATCAAATACATGAATGCTACTGGGGCAATGATCAGCCCAAAAGACATCACCAGGAACTCATAACCCAACATAAAGATCCGCTTCACTCCACCACTAAACAACATGAGAGATCTTCCAATACACTCACAACTCAAAGCCATATACCAAACCGAGATAGACATCCAACATTCAATAGTTCTTGCCACAGTTCTAGCCAACCTTTTTGTCACAATCAAACAATCTGAACATAGCTAACCATCAAATCACACTCACCACGTAGCCATCTAGTCAACAATTCTCATCAATAAGAACACAAACGGACATATAAGTCCCCAAGTGCACGGACACACAATCAAAACATCAGCACTCAAGCCACAAAATGAATCCGGACTCAAGTCTTCCAGACTGGCCCATTACCAACATGCCAAAATCACATCTCATCCATGGAAGTCATAAGCCGTCGATGCACAGCTGATACCAAGCGCTCTCGGGCACGTTCAAATATATGGAAGGAATTCAAGAGTTACGCTCTTGGCTGAATGAAATGGATTCTCACGACAATAATTCAAGAATGTGATATTTTGCTAGGGGTTCTGTAGCCTCTTGAAGATAAGTACGTACGTCTCCGTACCGATCCGCAAGACTCTACTAAACCTGCTCATGACCGATGAGTCCTATGTAACCTAGAGCTCTGATACCAACTTTTCACGACCCCAAATCTAAGCCAGTCGTGATGGCGCGTATCATGGAACTAGGCCAACCAAAACTACACTCAAATCCTAATAAGCTTCCATTTACATCTTTACTAAACTGATACCCATAAAGGTTTCTTTTAAACATTTTTAAAACAGTTAAAGCTATACCTAATATTAAATACAACCCCCAAGATCCTGGAGTCACTGGTCATGAGCATCTACAGAAAATATACAAACCAAAGAAAATAAACTCTATAAAGTAGGCAGGAGGGAGAGCAGGACTGCGGATGCGAGAATCTACCTCGTAAATCTCCGAAAACCCTCTGGAACAGATACACAGCTCACTCCGTCCTAACACCTGGATCTGCACACAAGGTGCAGGGAGTAATGTGAGTACGCCAACTCAGTAATAATGAAAATAAATCAAGTCATAGCCGTAAGAAACACATAAATCAAATCATCATTTCACGATAAGCACAACCTTTCTTTCCAACAATGTATACATTAAATCATCACGCTTAAAAGCCTATTTCAGTAAAATCATTTGGAAATATACTTGCAAATAGTTTCAACAGAACTTTCAAGGATTTAGTGTAAAAATGATAAAATGCCATAAAATCCCCTAGGAAAAAACATATTTCATAAGTTCAGAGTGAAAGTGGTAAGATCATAAGTAGCCCCTCGGGCAAAAACATGTACCAGAACCTGCCCCTCGGGCATGCCTCACAGTTACTCATAATCAGCCCCTCGGGCATACTTTACAGTCACTCATACCTCCTAATCACTCGTCACTCGTACTCAGTAGGTACCTGCAGCCACTAGGGGTGTGTACAGACTCTGGAGGGGCTCCTTCAGCCCAAGCGCTAATATCAAGCCACCTCGTGGCGTATCATATCCTCAATATCAGGCCCTCGGCCTCACTCAGTCAGAAACTCTCAAAAGCCCCTCGGGCGTATTAGAGAAATGGGGTACTCGACCCAAAACATCATTTTATATCTCAAAATAGTGTAAATAAGGCTGAGTTTCGAAATAAGTTAAACATAACATGACTGAGTGTTAATCATAAATCAACAGTGAGTAAATAGCAGTAAAAATTTCTCAAGGGGTCTAAACAAGTCGGCACGAGGCCCCAAACATGTCTTATAGCCCAAATATATCAATGGGTTTAGAACACTAGTTAACATATGATTTAGAGTAAAAATACGCAACTCAATAGTTGCCACGTAGAGGACCAAGTCCAATAAAAAAATCAGCACATGCCACATACTCCTCATCTGGCATGTGCGCCATTCTAAAAAAACAGTGAGAAATACGAAGTCCGGGGTTTCATACCCTCAGGACAAGATTTATAGCCATTACTTACCTCAATCGGGCTACAATACTAATCTGCGATGCTCTTGCCCCTCAAATCGGCTCTCGATTGCTCCAAATCTAACCAAAACCAGATTATCATCATCCATATACGCTAAAGGAATAAAACCCAATCAAAAACTCTCAATTTAGACACAATTCTCGAAATTCGGCCAAACCCGAGCCCCGAGCCCACGTCTCGGAATCTGATAAAAATTACATCACAAGAACCCTTATCCTCCCACGAGTCCGTACATACCAAGAACATCAAAATCTGACCACAATTGCCCACTCAAATTACCAAAATAAATTTCCAAATCTTTCCACCCATTTTTCCCAATTCTCTACTTAATTCCTCAAATTGCATGGCGAAAATCAAGACAAATTCATGAAATTAAACCAGAAATGATTGAAGAACACTTACCAAAAGAATCCCACTGAAAATCTCGTCCAAAATCACCTTCCCCCGAGCTCTCAAATGGCAAAATGAGTTATGGCCAAGAACCCCCGAAATTAGAACTTAAACTGCCTGCCCAGACTTTTACTCTGTGCGATTGCGGAAAAAGGCACGCGATCGCGTAGAACAAACTGCTGCCCAACCAAACTAACCCTATGCGATTGCAGAAACACCTATGCGATCGCGGAAGACAACTCCTCAAAGCAATGCGATCGCGACCAGCTCTACGCGATCGCATAGAGCAACTCCATCACCTTATTGTCACACGCTCCCACAGAGTGCGATCGCAACAAGCCTCACGCGAACGCATTGTTCTGCCTCCTCCCACTACGCGATCGTGAACCATACATTGTGATTGCATAACACAATTTCTGCTGCCTCACCAACCAATCCTATGCGATTGCAGCCTCACCATTGCGATCGCATACAAGGAAACCAGATCAAGAAAACACAACAGCAACAACAGTCCTTCTAAGGCCAAACACACTCTGTTAACCACCTGAAACACACCCGAGGCCCCCGGGACCTCAACTAAACCTATCAACACACCCCATAATATCATGCAAACTTTGTTGAGCCTTCGAAACACCAGAAACAATGCAAAAACACCAAAATTACATCAAATTCAAGCCTATGAACTTTGAAACTTCTAAATTTTGCCAATGATGCCGAAATCAACCAAAACACATCCAGTTGACCTGAAAATTTGCACACATATCCAAAATGACATTACGAACCTGTTTCAACTTCTGAAATTCCATTCGGACCCCGATATCCTATTTTCCACTACTGAATAGAAATCGCCAAAAACTAACTTTCGCCAATTCAAGCCTAATTCTATTCTGAATATCAAAACTTCATTCCGAACACACTCATAAGTCCCAAATCACCTAACGAAGCTATCCGAGCCATAAAATCCACATTCCGAGATCGTTTACCAATAAGTCAACTTCTGGTTGACTTTTCCACTATTGAACCAAGTTAAGAGACTAAGTGTCTCATTTCTCACCACAACCACTCCGAACCTGAACCAACTGACCCAACACACATAAATGAAGCTGAACCACATATAATGAAGCAGAAATGGGGGAAACGGGGCTAAACTCTCGAAACGACCGTCCGGGTCATTACACATATAAATTATATAACAAATAACAACACGTACAATCCAGTTTGGTGTGGTGATCTTTGCAACTGAATATCAAATTGGTTGAATGCATTTCCAAAATACTTGTGATTTTTCTCAAACCGTGAGAACTTTAGCAAGTTGGGGATCACGCGTGCATACATTTCAATGTGATTCATTCCTGCCTCATATGGCTCACTATATATGGAATCATACACATCAATCTTTTTCTCATTCAAGTCCAATACCCTGAAAATAAAATGTGTCACAACATTATCATCTTCTAAAGGAAGCCGACATGGAAAAAAGATTTTGTCAACCTCTGTCCAAGCAATTCCACATCTACGATTGTCACCCCACACATATGGTGTCAGAACCAATTTATTATCACCACACCAAAAACCCATATATAACATCTTCATTGAGTTCCTTATATATCTCTATCATATAGTTATCAAAAACTATATCTGTAGTTGTGCAACGAAAAGGATGGTCGCGAGGGTGGTAGCATTCCTTTTTTCTCAGATAATATAGGGCAATGTCAATATGCTTCATAAAAAGGCAAAAAATAAAACAAATCCATCAGACATAAAATAATTAAAAAACAATAAATTAAGAAGAAAGAAAATAAATGCCTTGTGAATTATCTAACCTTATCATCAAGTACAAAGCTACTATTTGAATGCCCAAGGAAGAACATTTTGCTACTGATTTTTTGATGATAAAATTTGTATGGATTGTTTCTCACACCATTATTATTAGCATATATATATCAGTTTGTCCCCTAAAATTTTTGAAATCAAAGTTAGAAGTTTGTCCTCATTTCCTAATTAAGGACATCTAGTCCTGAACTTAGACTTTCAAGTTTAAAAGTTAAGGACACTTAGTCCTGAAGTTTGAGTTTCAAGTTCAAAAGTTAAGGATACATGGTCCTGAACTTAGACTTTCAAGTTTAAAAGTTAAGGACACTTAGTCCTGAAGTTTGAGTTTCAAGTTCAAAAGTTAAGGATACATGGTCCTGAACTTAGACTTACAAGTTCAAAAGTTCACGACACTTTGTCCTGAACTTAGACTAACAAGTATAAAAGTTAAGGACATGCAATCCTTAACTTATAGTTCCAACTTCAAAAATTGAGGACACTTGGCCCTCAACTTAGACTTTTAAGTTCAAAAGTTAAGGACGCTTGGTACTGAAGTTTGAGTTTCAATTTGAAATGTTAAGGACACTTGGTCCTGAACGTCAAGTTTCAAGTTCAAAAGTAAAGCACACATGGTCCTGAACTTAGACTTTCAAGTTCAAAAGTTCAGGACAGATGGTCCTGAACTTAGACTTACAAGTTCAAAAGTTAAGGACACATGGTCCTGAACTTTGACTTACAAGTTCAAAAGTTCAAGACACTTGATTCTGAACTTTGAATTCCAAGTTGAAAATTTAAGGACACTTGGTCCTTAACTTTGATTTCCAAATTCAAATGTTAAGGACACTTATTCCTAAACTTAGACTTATAATCACATAAGTTAAGGACACTTAACTTTAGGAATTTCATTATCAATACACTTAGTCCTAAATTTAAAATTACAAGTTAAGGACACGAATTTAAGCAATTAAAAAATAATGAAATACATTAAGGGACTTACGGTTTTTTACGACCTTTCTTTTTCTCCTTGCGCAACCACCCAATGAATTTGTTCAATAATTATCCAGCCCGAATTCTTAGGAGTATTTTCATTGTGCGCCATCGATGTTCCTGTTTTTCTTTCCTGTTCAAAAGGAGATTTCAACTGCCAACTAAGCTTCTTATTCCTTTTACCTCGACCAAGCTCTTCTTCAACATTTCCTTCAACCTCCATAGACAAACCCTCATCAATGCTCATTTGTGTACTTGGATGAGTAGGAGTAAGAATAGAAAACGATGGACCATCATAACCAATAATATCTCTCTTCCTTTTCCTAGTATATTGGTTAAGAGATTCATATTTGTTTTGCTCTGCAGACAACACTATATATATACATTAGTTTGCTGCAAGTCGTCAAATGAAGAGACAAAAACTAAGAACATTATTTTTGAAATGTACTGGCAGTTTCAATTATGAATATAATATTTAGGACACAATCAATACCTGTCTTGTTCACACTACCTTCTTGTATCTTTTCAAAAGATTGAGCTGACATATTGGTTGTATTTTCTTTATCTTCCAACTGCACATTTTCTTTTTCTTGCAACTGTTCTCCATGTTCTTCAATTGCAAGTTCACAAGATTCTGCAAAATATTTACAAGAGCTAACACAATTAGTACTTGTTACTAATCTTTGATTAAAACAAATATGTATAAAATTAAATAAAACACCGTCTAACCTTTTGCAACTGTCAAGATCATCCCAGTTAAATCATTATCTTAACTGTGATGATCTTGACAGTTGCTAGTGAAGATAAGAGAGCGAGGTGTAGAGAGATTACATGTTCCATCTATGCATTTGGAAACAATATCACTTATGCTTGTTGCTTGGGTATTTTCTAAGTCTTGAGATTGTACTCCACTTCTCTCTTGATACTCCAATCCATCTTCTTCCCTTGCAGCTTCAAAAGATTCTATAACATTTACAATTAATACCAATTCTAATAGTTCACTAAAACTAACATTCAACATATCATGAAAATTCCATCTAACCTTGATTGGCACAATTTTGAACTCCAAATTTCTCTTTATATGAGAGAGGTGTAGACATATCATATGTTCCTTCTATACATTTGCATACAATCTCACTGGCACTTGTTCCCAATGGACTTTCTAAATCCTGAGATTGCACTCCACATTTACAATTTTTTTCTGTTACTCCTGTCTCTTTTGGATTTTCCTGGTCTTGACATTCTACTACATCTTGAACTTCCACTCCATCAATAGATTCTACATATATTTCTAATCACAAAAAAGTTTATATGTATTACGCTATTGAATATAAAGTTCAACGAAAAAAAAATCCAAAATCTATATCTAACCTTTCCCAATTTCAGTGCCAATATCAGTTTCATCATCTAGAGGTGCATCTCTATAATCGCTTTCATACTGAATTTCTGCATGCACATCCGTATCATCACATTCATCAACACCTGCATCTTTGTTAATTCTAACAGTAGGTTCTGTACCATCACAATGATCAACAACTCCATCTTTAGTAATTGGAACACTAGATTCTCTCTCTATGTTCCTTTCATCAGGTTTCACAAAAATCTTCAACAAAGTATCAATCTTTGATCCTAGACTTTTCTTTAAATCCTGTGAAAGAAACTAAGTTAGAAAGTTAAGTACATGTAGTCCTAAACTTTAAGTTTGAAGTTAAAAAGTTAAGGACAGGTAGTCCTAAACTTCAAGTTACAAGTAAAAAAGTTAAGGATAGGCAGTCCTTAACTTAGAGTAACAAGTTCAAAAGTTAAGGACACTTGGTCCTGAACTTCAAGTTTCAAATTGAAAAGTTAAGGACACTTGGTCCTGAACTTCAAGTTTCAAGCTCAAAAGTTAAGGACATGCAGTCCTTAACTTATAGTTACAAGATCAAAAGTTAAGGACAATAAGTCCTTAATTTCAAGTTTCAAGTTCAAAAGTTAAGGACAATCAGTCCTTAACTTTGAATTCCAAGTCCAAAAGTCTTTAACTTTGACTTACAAGTTAAAAAGTTAAGGACACTTGGTCCTGAACTTCAAGTTTCAAGTTCAAAAGTTCAGGACAGATGGTCCTGAACTTAGACTTGCAAGTAAAAAAGTTAAGGACATGCAGTCCTTAACTTTGAGTTACAAGTTCAAAAGTTAAGGACATAAGGTCCTGAACTTAGACTAACTGAAATTAATGATATTACCTTGATATCATTTTGAATCTTTTTTTCTAATACAGATCTTTTCTGATTTATTCTAGTAACTTCAGCCTGCAGATCCTTTTTAAACTTCTCTGATAATCTCTTAATCAAAAACCATAAAAATAAAAAAGTTTCTTAAGAAAAAAAATAATCAAATAAAAAACTAATGCTATTCAAAGACAAAAAACCTACTTTAACAATTTCCTTAAGCATGGCTTCATCAAATTGTGTGGAAGAAGGCATTGAGCTTTGATCTTGAGAAATTGGCTCATGCACACTAACATGCTCTTCATCTTCTTCACAAGAAACAAATGGTGCCACCTCGATCAAATTATACACCTATTTTATAACAAAAAAATATAAGTTTTCAGAACTAAAACACATAAAAAAAAAGCTAGTAATTAGATTAACTTGCATTTTCATTATGGAAGTATTTTTTACACAGAGAATCATATTATGGAGATTTCATATCCGAATAACATAACATCCGAGGAAAACCACATTCTCGAAAGTTCACAAATTGTTTTTCCTGGAAAATAGGCAATACTTCCATAATCCAAACACAAAATGCAATAGGAAAGCCAAGTATAATGTAACTATCCTTGTCTTTATCTTTGTCTTTCTCTTTCTCATTCTCATTGGGTTTCAAACAACTCTTTACTGATTTTAATAACAATTAATAACAAAGAGAGCCCCAGTTGAAAGAAGAGCATAGTTCATCATCATCTACAATTTTCATTATCTGCTCGGACACATTCCTATTCTTTCTCTTTCCCATCAAACAGATTCAACAAAATAAATTATTGCCAACTTCACAACATCATCATCCCTGCCTACAAATGATGCAACTGTACCATCTGGGTGACTAGTAATAAAATTAAATAAATCACCCAACTCAACTCTATCCTTTCCGGAGAAATAGACTTTCGAAAGCCTATTCTCTTTTTCATGCAAACCTTTGGTGTCCAGTAAAGAAGAATAGTTCAAACCAGTAATTATATGAAATGCTTCACGTGTAAACTTAATTTCATGGTCAAAAACCTTGAATGTCATTGAATTAGGGTCGTTATTTACAATTTTTGAAAGCAATACACACTGAATAAGTTTATCACAGAACTTCACACTTTGTAATCAGAAAAAGTTTTCGAAAATACCATCCCTCAATTTCTTCAACTGCCTTTTCGACAAAAAACTTTTTATTGTTTCCTTATACTGTAAATATCCTTTCCAATAGCTCATTAAATTACGCCAAACATCAAACTCGAACACACGATCTCCTTCCATTAGCACACTACAAAGAAGGAAAAAGAACATAAAATATTAGGACTTACAGTTACAAGTTGAAAACATTAGGGCACTTGGTCCTGAACTTCAAGTTTCAAGTTAAAAAGTTAAGGGCAAGTAGTCCTTAACTTAAAGTTTCAAGTTCAAAATTTAAGGACAATAGGTCCTGAAATTCAACTTTCAAGTTGAAAAATTAAGGACATTTGGTCCTTAACTTCAAGTTTCAAGTTAAAAAGTTAAGGACAGGCAGTCCTTAACTTATAGTTTCAAGTTGAAAAGTTAAGGACACTTGGTCCTGAACTTCAAATTTCAAGTTCAAAAGTAAAGGACACCTGGTCCTTAACTTTGAATTCCAAGTTCAAAATTTAAGGACACTTAGTCCTGAACTTTGACTTACAAGTTTAAAAGTTAAGGACACTTGGTCCTTAACGTAGAGTTACAAGTTAAAAAGTTAATGACAGGCAGTCCTTAACTTATAGTTTCAAGTTGAAAAGTTAAGGACACTTGGTCCTGAACTTCAAGTTTCAAGTTCAAAAGTTAAGAAAAAGTAAAGGACACTCAGTCCTTAACTTTGAGTTCCAAGTTCAAAAGTTAAGGACACTTGGTCCTGAACTTCAAGTTTCAAGTTCAAAAGTTAAGAAAAAGTAAAGGACACTCAGTCCTTAACTTTGAGTTCCAAGTTCAAAAGTTAAGGACACTTGGTCCTTAACTTTTGTGAACACAATTAACTAAAAATTCATAAACACAGTTAGCTTATGAATTCGTACGAATATTTTTATGAAATGTCCTTACATAATCAAATATATTAATTAAACACAAACACATTTCAATACCAAAAATTCATAAACACAGTAAGCTTATGAATTCGTACGACTATTTTTATGAAATGTCCTTACATAATCAAATATATTGATTGAACCACAAACACATTTCAATACCAAAAATTCATAAACACAGTAAGCTTATGAATTCGTACGACTATTTTTATGAAATGTCCTTACATAATCAAATATATTGATTGAACCACAAACACATTTCAATACCAAAAGTTTCTGAATAACTTCCTCACAAAAGTTCGCTCCTTATTCGACACTGAATCAACTTATAATCATTATTTTTGAAATTTCACACATACTTGATGCCAAACACAGCGTTGATCGCGATTACACATATACAAAAACAAAAAAGCATAAAAGAAAAAAAAAAATACCAGTTCGATCGTTCAATGCAGAGAAGATGGCGAAGGAGAAAGATTAAGTGTAGCTGGTTTGCATGCAAGGACGATACATATACTGAGGAGCACGCGAAAGTTGCCTCTGAAATTTTTGCTCTCAAATTTTCCCTCTGAACGAATAAAACAAGGGTTTGGGAATATAAGAATTGAAGAAAGGGTAAAAATATCTTTTCAAAACAATTTTAATAGAGTAGTGACTATTTTTGCTCAGCATTAGAATTAGTGGATAAAAAATAAACACCACCTTACTTAGTGGCTACCACACGCCATTTTTACTTATTTTTTATAGCCCATCCTGACCCATAGTGCAACCCAAATACAACCCATGAAACTCACCCAAAACAAATGATCTCAACCCAAATTATCTAGAAATTTACTTAGTTTCCTAAATTTCACTTTTTTTTTGTATTTTCAATTTTCTGTTTTTTTATTTTTTGCACCCCTCCAAAGCCCCTCAAATCTTTTTTGTACTTTTATTTTCTTTTTTTTTGTTTTTCCGCACCACGCCACCCACCCTACCCAAAATCCCCTCAATTTTTTTTTTTTTTTTTTTACCTTTTTTTGTATTTTTAATTTTTTTTTCGTTTTTCTGCACCACCCACCCACCCCAAGAATATTTTTCAATTTACACATTTTAAGGTAAAAGTCTTTTTTTTGCAAGATGAGAATGGTTCTAAAACATGGGTCAAGTTGGGCGGGTTGGGCTATGACCCATTGTTTAGCCCATCTTGACCCGCCCAAATTCAGCCCAAACCGCCCATTTCCACCCCTAACTAGCACGACTAAGAGAAAAGAGGAAATATGATTCGAACAGGTGAAGTTAATTAAATCGATTCTCAATAGGTATTGATAGGAGATAACGAGATCAATGAGAGATGAAGAGGATATTTTGATCAATTGTTCAACTCGAACCAAGAGCATTTTAGAACTCCAGACGTTTGTGTATGATAGAAAATTTAGTTATACCCATAGAATTAGGTCGATAGAGTAAAAGTTACCATAAAAAATATGAAGGTTAGAAAGCTTATAGGATAGATAGTTGTATATGGTCGAAATCGGGGAGCCCGATTTCGTAGGCACGAGACTCTGCCTCGAGGGAAAAAGTTCAAAGGATGTCGAGCTCGGGTTCGAAGGTGGAATAAGAGGTTCGAGGGCCTGAGTGCTCGTTGAGTGATCACACCCAACTATGCGTTATAAAATGGACAAAGCGGTCGTTGCAAATATAACAATTGGTGATATTTCTACTAACTATGAGTGAATAAAATTAATTAAACTAAGAGCTAACTATGACTGAGTTGTAAACAAATAAGAGAAGGATCTAAGGTTGTGATTTCCCCTATTGATGGAATCCCTTCCTGTTATGTGTCATATAGATTTTCCTAATCTTCTCAATCGATCATGAGCACTCTTACTGTTGTAAATCTCTCCCGAGTAATTACAATAATTTACTAGACACACTCTCCCGAGTTACGCTAGCTGGCTTTAATTACAGCTCACTTAGATCGTACCCAAGGTTTCATTATCCCTAATCCCACCTTTAAACCCCCGGTTATTGATTCTTCATATACTTTAGGAGTGGTGTTGTTTAACAACTACCTAATATGCACTCTCTCCCGAGTAATACATACTAAATAGGCACAAATAATTGAGGATCCTATCAATTAACTACAATAGAAACGTAGTTGAACAAATAGAGATTAAATTGGGCAAACTATATTAACACAACAAGAAGTTCATCCTTCAACAAGTTCCATCAAAACCTTAGGCTAAATAATTTAGCTACTCATAACTGTTTTCATAATAACGACAACAAAATTCATCATGAATGATAAAAACAAAAGGAAGAAAGGTAGAACTCGATACCGAATTTTCCTCCTTGCCTCTTTTTGCGTTGAATAAAACTATAAAAACCTTGATATCCTCTTTTTGGGCGAGCTGGGCCTCTTATAGGTTAAGTGGAATTGCCCCCAAACTTCCAAGTTTTCCCCTAAAATTATCGCATTTCGGATTGACTAGCGCGGCCACGCTCGAACCGCGCATGGACCGCACTAATAACATTTTACACTGCTGCTGCTTCGTGGACTAGCGTGGACGTGCTTGGACCATGCTAATCGACTTCAACACTGCCCAGGTTCTTCTGCTCTAGCTTGGCCACGCTAAGGCCGCGCTTGGCCCATGCTAGAGTAGATCAACTATTTATCTCTTCTTTTCTTTCTTCCTTCACACGCACTCAACTCCGAGGGGCTTTCCTTGCTTTTATTTAGCTCCAAACACTGTCATATGTCCTCATAATCACGACTTGCTCCTGCAAAATATAATATTCACAATTAGAGCCATTTTTTCGTCATTTAACCTTCCTAGAGCAGTGCCGTATAGTAGAGTAAAGGTGTCTAGCGGGCCGGGTTGACCCAGAACCGGCCCGACCCAGATTGGTTAAAATCGGAATCGGACCGGCCCGGTATGTAGGGGCCGGGTGGGTCTGGGTAGGAGGGGTAGAGAGGGTTGTTCCATTTAGTTTTTGGTACCAGTTAACCGGACCGGTCAAACCCGGGCAAAGTGAACATCACACTTTACCGGGTTAACCGGCCCGGACCAAACCGGTACAACGGTAATAGTTGTACAAAAATTATAAAAAAAAATATTGTAAACCGGCCCGGCCCATTAAACCCCTAACCCATACGGTTTAGTTTTTACACGGATTAACCCAAACCTGTTAAGAATAAACCAGAATCGGCCCGGTACCCCTACCCGTCCTATAAAAATACCTACCCAGCCCGACCCGGCCCGACCCACCCGTTAGACACCTCTATAGTAAAGTTAGGGCATAAATGATTGCTAAACTACATGAATCTAGCCTATTATCATTGAGCATTGAAGCCAAGCATGACCGATGTCGAATAATGCCGTTGTGAGTTTGTTATGGAAAGGACAAGATTCTCGCCACGTCCCCAAAGATCATGGAGCAAATTCCGGAATAGATTTGTACGAATTAGTACGAATCCGTACTAGGTTGTTATACAGCTGTACCAATAAGATACTTTACTACAAAATAGAAGTGTACCTTATTTAGGATTTCCCCTCCTATATAAAGGGGACCCCAATCATTTGTAGACCTATCTGATCATTGGCAAAGAATATATTATCTTACTTTTCTCGTTTACTACTCTTCAGAATCATTCTTTAGCTTTATTACACTTACTAGACTATTCTTGATTTATTGCTCCTAACTCACCTCGAGGTCATCGATCTTGAGGTCTCTACTGCTCTAGCAACACCGGTTTGGTTTATCAATTCTTCTCATTCATATTCTACATTACTTGTTTATTAATTAGTATTGGACTAGATCACATATCTTTAAAACCACAAATCGAATTTAATTGTTACTCATATTTTCGAGGTAAACAGTTTGGCGCCCACCGTGGGGATAAAGATAATAGTGATTATTTCAGTGCTAGTTTTCTGATAACACACGTTATTCTTCACACTTTTTCTTGTCCAAGATTATTTGATTTCAGGCTAAAACATGTCGAACTCAGCAAATACACCAGTGCATGGTAACGACGACTTCAGATTCCATGGGGAAAATTAAAATGCAACAGCTTCAGGGGCCGGTGTGCCACAGCTCAACCCTGGGGTAGCACTAGTTCCTAATACAGCCAATGTTAGTTCACATATTGCTATAAACTTCGACTTGGGCACGGACGTCGGAGGAAGTGTGCATGGAGAAGTTCAACCTAAGGGTCAAATAACACAGGGCCGAGGAGATGGGAAGTCAGTCTCTAAGTGATTTTCAAAATGTTGCAAGCACAACAGATTGACATCGCTCAGTTTCAAAGCCAACAAAAGACCCCGAGTGTGGTCGGACCAAAAACTACTCATCGTGCTGAACTAGTCCCGGAAAGGTCGAGCAACAATGGATCAGGAACTGACCCCACAATCATGAGAATGTTAGAAGAACTCACAAAGAGGATCGAGTCCGGAGAGAAAAGGATCGAGGACAACAATAAAAAAGTGGAAACGTACAACTCGAGGGTCGACCAAATACCAGGAGCACCTCCAGTTTTAAAAGGAATGGACTCTAAAAAGTTTGTGCAATAACCTTTCCCCCCGAGTGAGGCCCCGAAGCCTATTCCGAAAAAGTTTTGCATGCTGGACATACCCAAATAAAACGGGACTACCATCCCAACTAACACATGACCACATATACTTGTGGTATAAAGGGAAATGATTTGGAGGACGAGATCGAGTCTGTTCAACTAAAGAAGTTTGGGGAAACTCTGTTCAAAGGGGCCATGATTTGGTACCATAACCTACCCCCGAACTCTATTGATTCGTTTGCCATGTTGGCAGATTCGTTTGTAAAGGCACATCCTGGTGCTATAAAGGTTGCAACAAGGAATTCAGATGTATTCAAAATCAAACAAAGGGATAGCGATATGTTGAGGGAGTTTGTGTCCCGGTTCCAAATGGAACGAATGGAGTTGCCACCAATCTCAAATGACTGGGCAATACAAGATTTCACTCAAGGGCTAAAGGAGCGGAGCTCGATAGCATCGAGGCAGTTGAAACAAAACTTTATTGAGTACCCCACCATAACTTGGGCGGATGTGCATAACAGATACCAGTCAAAGATTAGAGTTGAACATGACCAATTGGGAGACCCCTCAAGCTCGATTTATCTAAAAAGGTTGGCAACAAAAGATTCAAGATAAGTAGACGGGGAACCGAGACAGAGTAAAGAGAGGTATCAGTCGTACATCAAAGATCGAAAGAACATCTCGAGGCGTAACGTACCTCGGAATGATCAAAGAGCAGATCGAGGTCAGAATGCTAGGGGACTCATGAGTAAGACCGGGTTCGACATGCACTCAGGACTGGCAGAGGCACCCTGGCTATCAGAATATAACTTTAGCATTGATGCCTCGGGTATCGTCTCTGCCATTTGGAATATCAGAGATACCAGATGGCCTAAACCCATACAAACTGATCCTTCTCAGAGGAATCCCAACTTGATGTGCAAGTATCACAGTACACATGGTCACATGACTGAGGATTGCATGCAACTAAGAGAGGAGGTAGTCCGATTGTTCAATGAGGGGAAACTTCGAGAATTTCTCAGTGATAGGGCCAAGAACCACTTCAGAGAAAGAGACGCCAACAGTAAAAATGAACCAGAGGAGCCCCAACATGTCATTCACATGATCATCGGCGGAGTCGACGTCCCACAGGGACCCATATTCAAACGCACCAAAGTATCAATCACAAGGGAGAAGCGGACTCGGGATTACATGCCCGAGGACACCCTCACATTCAATGAGGAAGACACCGAGGGCTTATCTCATCAGCACAACGATGCATTGGTAATTTCTATTCTTTTAAATAAAGTTCAAGTTAAACGTGTTCTTGTGGATCCAAGTAGCTCGGAAAATATAATCAGGTCAAGGGTCATGGAGCAGCTCGGATTGCTTGACCATATCATACTGGCATCTCGAGTCTTGAATGGCTTCAACATGGCAAGTGAAACAACGAAGGGGGAAATCATCCTCCCAGTTAATGTAGCCGGAACCATACAAGACACGAAGTTTCATGTCATCGAAGGTGACATGAGGTATTATGCTTTGCTCGGAAGGCCGTGGATTCACAACATGAGGGTAGTGCTGTAACGACTCGGCCGGTCGTTCCAAGAGTTTAGCCCCATTTTCCCCGTTTCTATTTTGTTATATGCGGTTCAGCTTCATTACGCTGTGTTAGATTGGTTGGCTCGGGTTCAAAGAAATTTTTGGAGAGAAATGAGACACTTAGTCTCTTATTTTGGTTCAATAGTTGGAAAAGTCAACCGGAAATTGACTTATTGGTAAACGACCTTGGAAGGCAGATATTAGGGTTCGGATAGCTTCGTTAGGTAATTTTGGGACTTAGGAGTGTGTTCGGAATGTGGTTTTGATGTCCGGTGCAGAATTAGGCTTGATTGGCGAAAGTTAGTTTTTAACAATTTCCGGTCGGCAGGGGAAAATAGGCTATCGGGGTCAGAATGGAATTCCGATAGTTAGAGCAGGTTCAAAATGTCATTTTGGATATGTGTGCAATATTTCAGGTTAATCGGATGTGTTTTGGTTTGTTTCGGCATCATTGGCGAAATTTAGAAGTTTCAAAGTTCATAGGCTTGAATTTGATGTGATTTTGGTATTTTTGCATTGTTTTGGTGTTTTCTAAGGCTCGACTAAGATTGTACGATGTTATGGGATATGTTGGTAGGTTTGGTTGAGGTCCCGGGGGCCTCAGGTGTATTTCAGATGCTTTAACGGGCACTTTCGATCTTTGGGAGATTGCTGGTTTTCTGGTGTTTTGGCAGCAGTGATTTATTCACTGCGATCGCGTGGATTCACCCGCGATCGCGTAGAGTAAAAGATTGGGTCAGGCCATTTGTTCTATGCGATCGCGTGATAAGGTTTGTGATCGCATAGGTTTAGCAGCTGAAGCAGTGCGGTCGTGTGGCCCTTTGTGCAATCACATAAGGTATTCTGAGGCGCGTGTGTGGGATGGATTTTGAGCTATGAGAACGTGTGAGATGTTATGCGAATGCGTAGGGTTGTCTGGTCTGTGCATTGCGATCGCGTGGCTGGAGTCGCGATCGCACTGAAGGAAATATTTGAGCTGGGCAGAATGTTTTAAATAGCCCTTTCCTCGAATTTTTGTCTATTTTCCTCCATTGATGAGCGGGTTTGGAGCTCTTTGAGAGGGTTTGAAGAGGAAATTGAAGGGAATCACTTGGAGGTAAGATTTTCGGCTTCATAACTCTTTTATATGTTGTTTTCTAAGATTTTTGGATTTAAACCCAAAATTGGGGAGGTTAGGTGCATGGAATTTGGAAATTCTTTTTGGTGATTTGAGTGGGAAATTGTGGTCTGATTTTGATATTGTTTGTATGTACGGACTCGTGGGAGGATAAGGATTCTTGTGATGTAATTTTTAACGGATTCCGAGATGTGGGCCCGGGGCTCGGATTTGACCAAATTTTGAGAATTGTGTTAAAATTTATATCTTTCGATTGGGTTTTGTTCCGTTAGAGGATATTGATGATGTTAATATGATTTTGGTTAGATTCGGAGCATTTGGGAGCATATTCGAGGGGCAATCGCATCGCGGAGTAGCTTTTGGGCTGTTTTGAGGTAGTAACGATTGTAACTCTAAACATGAGGGTAAGAAACCCCGGTATTTGATATTGTTTTGGTAAATTAGGTGACACACATGCTAGGTGACGAGCGTGTGGGCGTGCACCGATAGGGATTGAGACTTGGTCTGTCTCGTAGCGACTATTAAGCCGCGTATTCGAATTGAAATCTAACAATATCCTGTATTTTTGGAAATTTATACTTGTTTATGGGCTGTGAGCCATGTTTGGGGCCTTGTGCCGACCTGTTTAGACCCTCAGAGGTACTTTTACACTATTCTTACACTATCCTGATATAACAATTGTGAACTCAGTCATGTTTTCTACTTGTTGTTATTTTCATTGTTATCACACGGTTTTGAAACTCTGAGAAGTAATTTGGGCTGAGTCCCGTGAGTTGAGATGAATTTCCCGAGTGGCTTGTGAGGATGACTGAGTGAGGTCGAGAGTCGAGTATGTGAGGATAGTTATGGATCGAGCTGCACGCCGCAATGATATATATGTAATGAGGCCGAGAGCCGAGTATGTGAGGATAGTTATGAATATATATGTATTGAGGCCGAGAGCCGAGTAGGTGAGGATAGTTATGGATCGGGCTGCATGCCGCAACAATATATATGTTATATATCACATATGGATCGGGCTGCACGCCACAACAATATATACATTATGTATGGATCGGGCTGCACGCCACAACAATATATATATATATATATATTATATGTGGATCGGGCTGCACGCCGCAGCAATATACATTATGTATGGGTCGGGCTGCACGCCGCATCAATATATATATATTGGATCAGGCTGCACGCCGCAACAAATATAGAGCTTGGGCTGAAGGAGCCCCTCCAGGAGTCTGTGCACCCCCAGTGAGCGCAGTTGACTATTATATGGATCGGGCTGCATGCCGCAACAATATATATGTTATATATCACATATGGATCGGGCTGCGCGCCACAACAATATATACATTAATGGATCGGGCTGAACGCCGCAACAATATATATAGCTGCACGCCACAACAATATATACATTATGTACACTAAAACAAGTTATATTATATATCACATATGGATCGGGCTGCGCGCCACAATAATATATACATTATGTATGGATCGGGCTGCACACCGCAACAATATATATATATATATATATATATATATATATATATATATATATATTATATGTGGATCGGGCTGCACGCCGCAGCAATATACATTATGTATGGGTTGGGCTGCACGCCGCATCAATATATATATATTGGATCAGGCTGCACGCCGCAACAAATATAGAGCTTGGGCTGAAGGAGCCCCTCCAGGAGTCTGTACACCCCCAGTGAGCGCAGTTGACTATTATATGGATCGGGCTGCATGCCGCAGCAGTATACATTATATATATGGATCGGGCTGCGCGCTGCGCGCTGCAGCAATTATATATATATATATATATACATACACATATTGGATAGGGCTGCACGCCGCAAAAATTGTTATATGGTTCCTGATGAGTGGGAGTGCTGAGTGTGAGCGTTGACTTATGAGAGCAGAGTTACGAGTGACTAAGAGTCTTGCCCGATAGGCTTTATTTGTGAGCGACACTATGCCCGAGTGGCAGATACTTTTATGAAACTACTGTTTTCACTATTCTTTACACTGAGCCTCTTTGATAAATGTTGGATAAATGTTTTTATGCGAGATTTTTAAATGGAAACTAGAGTTTATGAAATACTCATAAATGTAAATTCCTGACTTGATTTACTTATTTCCACAGTCACTTATTATATGGATTTACATGATTTATAAATGCTCGTCACTACACTCATGTTTTTAGATATTTTGGTTACTTACTGAGTTGGCGTACTCACGTTACTCCCTATACCTTGTGTGCAGATTCAGGTACCAGGGCAGAGCGATAGTTGAGCTACCCCATTTGGAGCATTGTTCGGAGATTGTGAGGTAGCTGCTCTCACTATGCAACACTACTCTTTCTCCTTCCTATTCTATCATTTGTACTTTACTTCCCAGACTGGTTGTACTAGAGGATTTGTATTAGACTGTATCATCTCTTAGAAGCTCATGACGGTTGACTCCGGATGTTAGGACTGTGCTTAGATGTTCTAACCATTTTAATTGTTATTTAAATGCTTAAGAAACAGAATTATTATGAAAATTCGAATATTTGATGTATTAAATGAAAAATCATTTAATTATTTTCAGTAAATTGGCTATCCTAGTATCACGATAGGCGCCATCACGGTCAGTAGAGATTTGGGGTCATGACAAGTTGGTATCAAAGCGCTAGGTTACATAGGACTCAACGGTCATGAGCAGGTTTAGTAGAGTCTTGCGGATCGGTACAGTGACGTCTGTACTTATCTTCGAGAGGCTGCAGAACCCTTAGGAAAGTATCACATTCTTGAATTCTTGTCGTGCGAATCCATTTTACTCAGCCAAGAGCGTAACTCTTAAATCCCTTTCATGTATTTGAAAACACCCGAGAGCGCTTGGTATCAGCTGTGCATCGACGACTTGTGACTTCTATGGATGAGATGTGATTGTGGCATGTTGGTAATGGGCCAGTTCGGAGGACTTGAGGCCGGATTCTGTCTGTGGCTTGAGTGCTGAGATCTTGTTGTGTGAGCACATGTATTTGGGGACTTATATGTCCGTTGATGTCCTTATTAACGGGACTTTGTGACTGGATGCCTATGTGGTGAGTGTGATTTGATTGTTAGATGTGTTCAGACTGCCGATTTGTGACTAAAAGGTTGGCTAGAAAATGTGGCAAGATTTATTGAGTGTTTGATTTTTGCCTCGGTTTGGTATATGGCTTCGAGTTGTGAGTGTAATGGAAGACCTCTCATGTTGTTTAGTTGTGGGGCGAAGCGGATCTTTTGTTGAGTTATGAGCTCCTGGTGATGTCTTTTGGGCTAATCATTGCCAGTAGAGTTCGTGTATTTGATTAATGGTGTAATTCCAGTCGTATCAACACTCATTTGTTATTGTATTCGATGATGGCATCCTGACATATATGCGTAGCCAGGGGTAGCATATTCCTATGTTTCATCATATTTTGCCCATTTTCTGGATATGCCCCGTGAGTCTTCAGTTACATATATTCATGTGTCGACTCCGGTGGGCGATACTATTGTTGTGGATCGTGTGTATCAATCGTGTGTGATATCTATTAGGAGTCTGGAGACCAGAGTGGACCTACTGTCACTCAACATGGTCAATTTTGATGTGATATTGGCCTGGATTGGTTATCTCTGTGTCATGCTGTTCTTGATTGTCACGCTAAGACCTTGAACTTAGCTATGCCAGGATTTTTGAGGGTTGAGTGGAGAGGTTCTTTTGAGTATGTGCCTAGCAGGGTGGTTTCCTACCTGAGGGCTCAGCATATGGTTGAGAAGGGGTTTTTAGCGTACCTAGTTTTTGTGAGGGATGTTAGTGGCGAGACTCCCGCTATTGATTCGGTTCCTGTGGTCTGTGACTTTCCGAACGTGTTTCCTGCAGACCTACCAAGCCTGCGACCTGACAGGGACATTGATTTTTGGTATTGACCTTGTTCCAGGCACTCAGCCTATTTCTATTCACCTTATCGTATGGCACCACCGGAGCTAAAGGAACTAAAAGATCAGCTTCAGGAACTCCTAGATAAGGGATTCATTTGGCCTAGTGTGTCACCTTGGGGTGCACCAGTGTTGTTGGTAAAGAAGAAGGATGGTTCTATGCTCATGTGTATTGATCATCGGCTGCTGAATAGGGTTACGGTGAAGAATCGGTATCCCTTACCTCGTATTGATGACTTGTTTGATCAGTTGTAGGGTGCCAGGGTATTTTCCAAGATTGACTTGCGTTCCGGTTTTCATCAGTTGAAGTTTCGGGGACCAGGCTTTCCGAAGACTACTTTCAGGACTGGATATTATCATCATGAGTTTTTGGTTATACCATTCAGGATGACCAATGCCCCAATAACCTTTATGCACTTGTTGCACAATGTATTCCAGCCTTATCTTGATTCTTTCGTCATCGTGTTTATTGATGATATCTTGGTGTATTCCCAATCTCGGGAGGATCATGAGCAGCGTTGGAGAGTTGTGCTTCAAACCTTGAGGGAAAAGAGATTGTATGCAAATTTTTTGAAGTGTTAGTTCTGCCATCAGCTTCAGGTTCTTATACCGCATATTGTGATGACCCGAGGGTGGGCATTTTTGTGTTTAGATGCAGAAGGGTGTAGTGATTGCGTTATAGTTATGATCTTCGGAAGTGTAGAGAGAGATATCAGTTTGAGGCTAAGCCGACAGGGATATCTCCTGCGGGTTGTCCTGGGGTGTGTGATCCTTATGTTGTTCGGTAGCAAGTTCTCTTCTACCGGTAAATGATATATGTTGTAATTGAGTTTAGATCGATTGTGGAAGTTGGCATGACTATTACAATGGTGAATGCGAGATTTGCAGATGACTTGAGCTGTTAGATGAGTTGTGTTATTGTGGGCATTGTGAGTTATTATTTGTCTTGATCGTTGGCTTTGAGCCAAGCGGGGGAGTCTGTTAATGATAAGTTGATTGCATGATTATGTGTTGTATCGGTTTCAGTTCGAGGGATATTGGTGGATCAGTTATAACATGCAAATGTGGAGTCTAGGAATGACTCGAGTAATGGAAATTCTTCGATACAGGTTGTAATGTACTCTATTGGGTAAATGGGTTCTATGGAATGATTGAATAATAGGGTTGTGCTATGTATTCGAGCAGTGGAATTGAGATCAGATATCGTATAACGTGCGCTTCATGGACTTCGAGACTGAGAGTTCTCATAAACAGGTTATTTTGTGGTAGTGAACTGTGAAGATGCGAGCAAAGCTAGTCGGATGTTGGTATGTACCATAATTCAGTCATTGTGAACTTTTAGGTAAGTTATCTATCTGTTATGGGTGACCAGAGTTGATTCAGGGTTATTGGTAGGCCCGTATGAGTGTGTGTTTTGCACCGGCTCAGAATTGCTGACTCCGAATTTCTATTGTTGAGGATTGTACCATTTGATTGTGATTGAGTTTATTCATGTTCTGGGGTGATCTATGAGTTACCCTTCGGCGTTGCGGGGAGTGGTGGTTATTGGTTATATGCAAACATGGTGCGGTTCTAATTGGGCTTTATTGCTAGGTTTGAGTAAGGTAAGTAATTTGGTATTGCGGGATTGAGACGTGTTGGTTATGTTCTTTATGATTCGTATGGCATTGTATCGTCTGGTTTCCTCATGGTAATGACAATGCACTTTGAGTACTTGATGTCGAATTTTGAATGGTTATTGATTTTGGGCAAGGTGGCTTGTAGTATTTCCTGTTTGGGAAAGGGGAGCTTCATGTCTAACTGATCAGACGAATGGTTGCTAGTTTCTACATGTTTCTTTCATCATCGGCAGTATATGAAAGTGTTAGAGCGAGGCATTTCTTGATAAGAGGTTATGTACCGGTATTGGGATTTCTCTAAGCAGCTATTGTGATTAGGAATTATCGCTATGGGTGTTTGGGTCATGCGGTATATTATGTGATTTCATCTGGGGTGCGCATATGGATTGATTCGGCATGTTCGGACTTGTTCAGTTTATAGTTGTGTAATTTTGATCTTGTAAATTATTTCAAAAGTGGAAATTTGGTTCTAAGGTTTATGGGTCAGGTTGGATTTCGAAATTTATTCTGTGATTGTGCTATTGGACCTATATGGGATAGGGTGACGTGGGATCACCCCGATTATGTGCATGGTAGGCTACACGACAATTCGATGGTGTTGGGGATCAACTCTTAGCACGTTCGAGGATGGACGCATGTTTAAGTGGGGGAGGATGTAATGACCCGGCCGGTCGTTCCGAGAGTTTCGCCTCGTTTTACCCGTTTCTGTTTCGTTATATGCGGTTCAACTTCATTACGTTGTGTTAGATTGGTTGGATCGGGTTCGGAGCAATTTTTGGAGAGAAATGAGACACTTAGTCTCTTATCTTGGTTCAATAGTTGGAAAAGTCAACCAGAAGTTGACTTATTGGTAAACGACCTCGGAAGGCGGATTTTATGGTTCAGATAGCTTTGTTAGGTGATTTGGGACTTAGGAGTGTGTTCGGAATGCGGTTTTGATGTCCTTGTATTAGGCCTGAATTGGCGAAAGTTAATTTTTGGAAATTTCCGGTCGGCATGGCAAAATAGGCTGTCGGGGTCGGAATGGAATTCCGACAGTTGGAGCAGGTTCAAAATGTCATTTTGGATATGTGTGCAAAATTTCAGGTACATCAGATGTGTTTTTGTTGGTTTCAGCATCATTGGCGAAATTTAAAAGTTTCAAAGTTCATAAGCTTGAATTTGATGTGATTTTGGTATTTTTGCCGAGTATGTGAGGATAGTTATGAATATATATTTAATGAGGCCGAGAGCTGAGTAGGTGAGGATAGTTATGGATCGGGCTGCACGTCGCAGCAATATATATGTTATATATCACATATGGATCGGGCTGAGCGCCGCAGCAATATATACATTATGTATGGATCAGGCTGCACGCCGCAGCAATATATATGTATTATATGTGGATCGGGATGCACGTCGTAGCAATATATATTATGTATGGGTCGGGCTGCACACCGCAGCAATATAATTAGATTGGGCTGCATGCCGCAGTAAATATAGTGCTTGGGCTGAAGGAGCCCCTCCAGGAGCCTGTACACCCCCAGTGAGCGCAGTCGACTATTATATGGATCGGGCTGCACGCCGCAACGTATGTCATATGGATCGGGCTGCACGCCGCAACAGTATACATTATATATATGGATCGGGCTGCACGCCGCAACTGTTGTTATATGGTACCTGATGAGTGAGAGTGCTGAGTGTGAGGATTGAATTATGAGAGAAGAGTTACGAGTGACTAAGAGTCTTGCCCGAGAGTCTTTATTTGTGAGAGACACTATGCCCGAGTGGCAGATACTTTTATGAAAATACTGTTTTCACTATTCTTTACACTGAGCCTCTTTGATAAATGTTGGATAAATGTTTTTATGCGAGATTTTTAAATGGAAACTGGAGTTTTATGAAATACTTAGAAATGTAAATTCCGAACTTGATTTACTTATTTCCACAGTCACTTATTATATGGATTTACATGATTTATAAATGCTCGTCACTACACTCATGTTTTTAGATACTTTGGTTACTTACCGAGTTGGCGTACTCACGTTACTCCCTATACCTTATGTGCAGATTCAGGTACCGGGGCAGAGCGATAGTTGAGCTACCCCATTTGGAGCATTATTCGGAGATTGTGAGGTAGCTGCTCGCTGTCCGCAACATTACTCTTTCTCCTTCCTATTCTGTCATTTGTACTTTACTTCCCAGACTGGTTGTAGTAGAGGATTTGTATTAGACTGTATCATCACTTAGAAGCTCATGACGGTTGACTCCGGATGTTGGGACTGTGCTTAGATGTTCTAATCATTTTTATTGTTTTTGAAATGCTTAAGAAACAAAATTATTATGAAAATTTGGATATTTGATGTATTAAATGGAAAATCATTTCATTATTTTTAGTAAATTGGCTAGCCTAGTATCACGATAGGCTCCATCGTGGCCATTAGAGATTTGGGGTCTTGACAAGTGCCATCATCCCTTCATCAAATGATGAAGTTCCCAACAAAAATGGCGTAAAAACAGTATATGGGGAGCAACACGCAGCTAAGGAGATGTTTTCAGTCCATGACTTGGCACCGGTGTCAAGGCCCTCTACATCGGAAAAGTCGAGCGTCAAGGACAAACATGTAACTAAATAGCAATCACATTCTATATCCTCGGTTGAGACCGAGGAAGAAGTGGTCGAGGAAAAAGAGGAAGATTTCCTTACCCCTTGAGCTTTCGTCTCCCCCGAGGAGTCAGATGCAACGAAGTCCACAATCGAGGAACTTAAGCAGGTGATATTGATCGAGTATCTGTCGAAACGAAAGGTATACCTGGGGACGAGATTAACTACTGAACTCATGAAAAAACTCATTCAATTCCTTATCGATAACATTGATTGCTTTTCTTGGTCCCACTTATATATGATAGGGATCCCACAGGAGACAACCACTCATCAGATAAGCAAAACTATGGAAGTTTATATTGATGACATGCTAGTTAAGCCCCTGCGCAGAGGACCATTTGACTCATTTGCAGGCAACTTTTGACATCTTAAGAAAGTACAACATGAAACTCAACCCCGAGAAATGCGCTTTTGGAGTTGGCTCAGTCAAGGTCTTAGGTTTCATGGTGTCGAACAGGGGGATCGAGATCAACCCCGACAAAATCAAAGCCATCGAGGAAATCATCATCGTAAACAATGTGAAAGCCGTACAATGGCTAACCGGACGGATAGCTGCCCTAGGATGGTTTATCTCGAGATCATCGGATTGAAGTCATCATTTTTTTCCCTACTCAAAAAGAAGAACGACTTCGCATGGACTCCGGAGTGTCAACGAGCCTTAGAAGAGTTAAAACGGTATCTTTCGAGCCCACCCTTGCTTCATACTTTGAAGGAGGATGAAAAACTCTACTTGTATTTAGCCGTGTCCAAGGTGGCGGTAAGTGGCGTGCTGGTTCGAGACGAAGAAGGTACGCAATTTCCTGTTTATTATGTATGTCAAATCCTAGGAGATGCTTAAACCAGGTACCCGCATTTGGAAAAGTTAGCACTTGCATTAATAAGCGCATCTAGGAAATTAAAACCATACTTTCAATGTCACCCTATATGTGTACTAACTACATACCCACTTTGAAACATCTTGCATAAACCCAAATTATCAGGCGGATTGGCCAAATGGGCCATCGAACTTGGAGGGTATGATATCCATTATCAACCCCCAACGGCTATCAAGTCTCAAATTTTGGCAGACTTCGTGGCTGATTTTACGCTTGCCCTCGTACCCGAAGCAGAAAAGGAAATCTTGTTAAAAATGGGTACGTCTTTGGGGGTATGGACCCTCTTTACAGATGGTGCCTCGAATGTGAAAGGGTCCGTGCTCGGTATTGTTTTAAAACCGCCTACGGGCAATATCATTAGGCAATTTATCAAAACTTCTAAATTGACTAACAATGAGGCTGAGTATAAAGCCATGATTGCAGGTCTCGAACTGGCTAAGGTCCTGGGAGCAGAGGTCATAGAGGCCTAGTGTGACTCACTTTTGGTAGTAATCTTCAGAGTTTGAGAAGATAGAATGCAAAGGTACTTGGAAAAACTTCAAGTGACATTGCACCGCTTCAAGGAATGGACATTGGACCATGTACCCTGAGAACAGAACAGTGAGGCTGATGCACTTGTGATTTGGGGTCGTCGGACGAAGAAGATGATATTTTCCCGGGGACTATCGTCCAATTGTCAAGGTCGGTGATCGAAGAGAGCCATGCGGAAATTAATTCAGCAAGTTTGACATGGGATTGGAGGAATAAGTACGTCTAATACTTGAAGCACGAGAAGCTCCCCTCGGACCCAAAAGAGTCAAGAGACTTACGAGCCAAAGCAGCTCGATTCACGCTCGATGAAAATGGAACATTATACAGAAGAACCTCCGACGGACCACTGACAGTGTGCTTAGGATCGGGAGGCACCGATTATGTATTGCGAGAAATCCATGAAGGCACTTGTGGGAACCACTCTGGTGCCGACTCTTTGGTTTGCAAGGTAATTAGAGTAGGATATTACTGGAATAACATGGAAAAATATACTAAGGAATTCGTTCGAAGGTGTGATAAATGTCAAAGGTTTGCACCGATGATCCATCAGCCCGATGAACAACTCCATTCGGTCCTATCCCCGTGGCCATTCATAAAATGGGGGATGGACATCGTCGGCGCCCTACCAACGGCGCCATGTAAAGCTAAATTCATTTTGTTTGTGACTGACTACTTTCAAAATGGGTAAAACCGCAGGCCTTTGAGAAAATAAGAGAAAAAAAAGTCATTGATTTCATATGGGACCACATCGCATCTCGGTTCGGGATACCCGCCGAAATAGTATGTGACAATGGGAAGAAAATCGTCAGCAGCAAAGTGACAAAATTCTTCGAGGAACATAAAATCAAAAGCGCAAATTGCCAGGCCGAGTCCACAAACAAAACTATCCTTCAAAACCTGAAGAAGAGGTTGAATGATGATAAAGGGAAATGGAGAGAAGTATTGCCCGAGGTGCTATGGGCATATCGAACAACGTCGAAGTCGAGCACGGGGGAAACCCCATTTTCTTTGGTGTATGGGTCCAAATCATTAATCCCGGTCGAGGTCGGAGAACCCTGCGTTAGGTTTCAGCATACTACCGAGGCTTCAAACCACGAGGCTTTGAAAATTTGTCTCAAGCTACTAGATTGAAATCGTGAAGCCGCATTAGTTCGAATGGCCGCGCAAAAGCAAAGGATCGAGAGATATTAAAATAGAAGGGCGAACCTTCGCCATTTAGGAGTCGGGGACTTAGTTTCAAGGAAAGTCACCCTCAATACTCGAGATCCAAATGAAGGGAAACTAAGCCCCAATTGGGAAGGATCGTACCGAGTCCTTGGAGTTGTAGGGAAAGGATCCTACAAAATTAGCACAATGGAACGCGAGCAACTACCAAATTACGCCCCGCAATATTACGTCGACAATACGTCCTGTAGTACTATATTACGATGATGTTACGCTTCGCAGTATTAAATTATGACGATGTTGTACCCTATAATATTGTACGTTGAATTTGTCGTAAGGTAATTGACATCAGTCCAAGGAAAAGATTATTTGGAGATTATAAGGATTATGTTATTTTAAACAAGGGATGAATAAATTCGTGAAGGTGAGAAGGGAAGCAAGTCAAAGAAAATGAATTTTCGTCCAAGTTTGGCATGTTGGGATAAAATTCGGGCCGAGCGTTAATACCCGGTATTTATGGACTAGTAACATACAAGGTACCACATGGCCATAATAGTAAGGTGTATAAGGTATGTGGAAAATGAGTAATATTTTAAGTAATTTGTGGTAATTTTTGAACTATACGGGTAATAGATTTATTACCGGATAATGAAATATTGCCCGATTAACTAATAAGTGGATGAGTTTAAATCCCTCCGCAACAAAACGTGGCAGAAGGCCACCATTTGAGAAACTGACTCATATTAATTTATGGGTAGGTGTCATTAGTATCCTTTTCACTTATCAGAAAAGCCAATGTCTTGGAACATTCCTGAATATCAAGTGGTGCTCTCATTAAGCTCTTCTGTATATACTAAATTCAATATGCTATTTTGTTTGAGAATTGTAAAATGAAAGCATGTTTCTCTTCAAGATGAAGATAATATCCGATTTTTCTAATTGCAGAAGTGAAATTTTACTATAGAAATTGTGGACAGGAAGGGCATAGGAGTAACTACTGTCCCGAAATTCGTGACAACACTTCATACTGTATTAGCAACGTATGTTCTTGGTTTAGCAGAGGAGTTCGTGCAAAATTACACTGTATAATCGCAACGAAATTTTGCGGTTCTAAATGAGTACGGTGCAATCTATTCCAAGAATATTATACGAAGTTTCCCCTATTCTAGGTATGTTAAGTCTATCCCTTCTTTCTTTTGGCATGGTCCAAATTATACTGAAGAAACGAGCAAATACGCAGTTTCTATAAATTACTCTATTCATAGAAATAGTAGGGGTATCTATATTCTTGATTCCTCATGAGAATTATTATTATCTTCTGTTCATGGGTCTCGAAAATACGTATGTTGGTAAAATTTATTTCATGATATTAATCAGAGGCATAATGACCTTATGATTCACCGAGAGATTTTATTGACGTATTTCATATGCATTTCATGCATTTACATGGGGAGGGTGACCGATGATCAGATGGCGTTATATACGCGTATATATGTAAATATATGTATATGGGATATGGGAAAGGTTATGGCGTTATATACGCACCACCACCTGATCAGCTGGTATATGATGATGATGTTGCCCACAATGGCTGAAATATGGTTCAAACGGTGTTATATATGCGTATTTATGTATGTATATTCAAAAGATGTTATATACGCGTATATATGTATGTATATATATGTATATGGGATATGGGAAAGGTTATGGCGTTATATACGCACCACCACCTGATCAGCTGGTATACGATGATGATTTTGCCCACAGTGGCCGATATGATATGATGGGATGCCCTCAGAGGCTGATGATGTTATGAAACATGTACCTATGCACGACATGACATTCATATGCATATGCATGACGCTAAAAGTAATTTATGATTTACAAAGCTATTCAGGCTTACAGGTTGAGTCATGTGCTCTATATTTCTTCCATGTCTCTTATGTACTTATTTATGTGCCTTACATACTCGGTACATTATTCGTACTGACGTTCCTTTTGCCTGGGGATGCTGCGTTTCATGCCCGCAAGTCCCGATAGATAGGTCGAGAGCCCTCCAAGTAGGCTATCAACTCAGCGGAAGATGTTGGTGCGCTCCATTTGCTTCAGAGTCACTTGTTTGGTTAGTATAATTTAGACGGGTATTGTTTGGTATGGCGGGACTCTATCCCCACCTTTATGACATTTGTGTACTCTTAGAGGCTTGTAGACATATGTCGTATACGTGGAAGATTGTACGGCCTTGTCGGCCTATGTTTTGAGTTTATAAATGATTATGTTGGCCTATTAGGCCCGTATGTCACGTGTATATGTTAATGTAATAAGAAAGATACGTTATGTTGGTACTCGGTCGAGTAAGATATCGGGTGCCTGTCGCGACCCATCGGTTTGGGTCGTGAAAAAAGTGGTATCAGAGAAGTTCTGTTCTAGGAAGTCTACAAGACGTGTCTAGTAGAGTCTTGTTTATGGGTGTGTCGTGCACCACACTTATAAACATGAGGCTACAGGGCATTTAGGACCGTCACTCTTTCTTCTTACTCTAGATCGTGTGGTAGAGCTCACTTATAAGAATTCAAATTTCTAAATTCTATTCTATTCTATTCGTAGTAAGACGATACCTATATCCGGAAAGAAGGTTGGAAAGAGAGATAGTTGAGAAAAAAGCTGAGTCAGAGGAATTGAATTTTTGTATGATGCCTACGATAAGTAAATGTGCGGTTTTTAGCAGATCATGGGTGTACTGAAAGGTGTAAGCTTCTTGATAAGAAGCCTTAAGCAAGAACGCATATCCATATTTATGGTGAAGGACAATGAGAGATTAAGAAGGTAAGTACAAGTTTCAGTAAGTAAAAGGAGCAAGGTGAAAAAGGGTACGAGGTACCCAGTTAATGAAGGTTAACATCGTTTATAATTGAGACAGAGAAACATATGTTTTGAGTTATATTCAATAGTAACAGAGGTATATATATATAATTGGTCGCACCCCTTCCAGATATGCCCTATGGGGGTTAACAAAAGTAGTATAAGAAATATATGATGGATGAATTGTTTGCGTCAGTTGACATTTCTGAAGGATATTGCAAATATTCTAATAGATCTCCTTATGAGACACCAGATGGTGCACTCTGAAATAGTGCAGCCAGATATGAGTGCTACAAAGACATGCTCTATAAGCCTTGAAGGGATAAATATTACCTTAGTGTGGCTCGCGTCCCAAGTAAAGCAAGAACGTTAAGCAACTTGAAGAGCCACTGGATGGAGCAAAGGGAAGCTGAAAGCAAAAGAATGTCTTATTCGAGTTTTCAGAATACAGTGATAGACATAAATGTTAGCGGTAAATAAGAAAAGAGTTGATGGAGCATTATGAGTAAGATATGATACATGGATGAGAACGGTAGATCAAAAAGATGACAGTATTACAGAATCTATAGTCAAGTAAAGGAAAAGACAAGAGGTGATAGGCTTTGAAACAACAAAAGAGTATAGTCCATAAAGTCATATCCTCATTTCAAGAAACAAGTTTGTGACTCCAGTGCGACTACCTGAAGGAAAAGTTAAAACCCCTGAATAATAGAAACCAATATGGATTGGTGAACAAGATAAACTAAACATAAATTAGGGACTGGGTGATTTGATAATAGTCGGCCTCATGAGAATTTCAGATTTCATTCCATCGGTAGTAGAATGGACAACAGAAGAAGATTCAGTAGAAAATCATAGAATGGTCATTTTGGAAGACACTTCCCTAAAGCAACTAATGTATGCAAAGTTAAGCTTAAGGGACTGTAGGTACCAGTTACATTAAGTGTCACCCTCATGAGTAGGGAATTTTGTTATCCTTGATACAGAAGGATTATCGCAAGGAAAGTAAGGGTAATTGGTGATGTGAAAGGACGCCAAAGATAAAGAGGAAAAACATCTATAGGCAGGTCGTCATAGCTTCAAGTCTTAGTACACCCCTAAAGGGGGGAATATGGAATGATGTGGCAGTAATTCAGAATTAAGTGGATCTAGTAACTATGGAACGATAAAGGAAGGATACGATAAGAATGAGAAAGGGATGAGATTTCACTTATTCAAATGTTACAGATATGCTATGATTCCAGGACGTTATGTAAGCACGGCGACAAGAAAAGGAAGTAAGAGTTCCTTCCCGGGATGTTATTGTTAGATAATGAGCCAATACGTGAGGTAAGTTAAGACAAGTAAATAACTCAAGAAAGATTACGCGGACTATGGATATGAGAATGGGATGACGAATAGTTAGTAGTTGATTCCGCAAAACCTTGTCATGACTAGACAAGAAGTTACAGACAAAACAGCAGATCCTGCAAGATAAATGTAGTAAACCCCCAACATGGAGGATTCAACCTCGCAGTAATGTCATAATAACAGTTGAGATATATTCAAATAGGAGTCGAGGCAGTTAAAGGTACTGTAAGAGTGTTATGGGAATAAAATAAAGTGCCACTCGGAAGGCAGTCAAAGTATCAGTGTCACACCTCCTTTTTCACTACCCATGGGTTAATGGAGGGTAATAAGGGAGTTTTTCCACTTTAAGTGACATTATTCGGATTTGGGATTTATTTATTTATTTCAGAGTCACCACACGAATTTTCGACGATGCTCCGGGACACCGTATTATTTAAAAATCCCAAATCGAGGAAATTTTGACTCTGGTTTAATTTGTCTGCGACCAAAAATCTGAGTAAGGAATTCTGTTAACCTGGGAGAAGGTGTTAGGCATTCCCGAGTTCCGTGGTTCTAGCACGGTCGATTAACTATTAATATTTGGCCTAATTATCTGATTATTTACATGTTTTAAACCTATTGTGCTTTTTAGCCTTTTTTCATTTTTTGGCCGCTTTTATGGATTTATCTTGAAACAAGTCACGATGGCGTGCACTTGTTTGTTTTTGGACACATTATAACTGCGCCACATGAAATGCACCCACAATTACAACATGTGATTTTTATTAAAATTTGAAGTTGAAGACGGGGACATGAGTTGTCGCACCCGAGTGTAGATTACGTAGTCAAGACTATGGTCATGACAGTTTTAAAGTGCCTATTTGAGGCGATGTTTGATTATTCTTCAGGTTTTTCTATTTGAAATAACATTTTAGTTTTAAAATCAATTAGGACGTTTATGGATTTATCTTGGACAAGTTACGATGGCATACACTTGTTGTTTTTGAACACATGGCAATCACGTCACATGAGATGCACTCGTGGTTGCTATATGCATTTTATTAGTCGTTTGGAGTGAGGGTCGAGGGGCATGAGTTGCCACTCCCGATTGTAGTTTATGGTAATTTGAGATAATAGTTGATTCTTATCAAATTTCAATCTAAAGGGCCTGATTTTATCTAGAGGGGTTGTCTAAAGAAAGAGAGGA
>ML331823.1:0-99740 GCA_005239505.1 Nicotiana paniculata
GAAATGATAGTTGAGTGAAGAAATGAAGAAGAGGGGGGGTATTTATAGTTTTAGAGAAGGTTAGTTTTGTAAAATGAAAATAGGTTAATTTTTTTTTAAAAAGGGGCTATTTGTGCAAATTTAACGTTGGGCAACGGCATGCTGTCAGGGATGACCGTTGCCAATGGTCAGTGGGCCCCACATGTTTAAAAAAAATAGTCGTTGTACCGGGCCGGGCCGGGCCGGTTAAACCGGTACACGGTTACGGTTCACTACCGGTACGGTTACCCATTTCAAAATAATTAAACGGACCAACCCCCTCTAAACCCCCTACCCAGCCCACCCGGCCCCTATGAACCGGGCCGGTCCCGTTCCGATTTTAACCGGTCTGGGCCGGTCCGGTTACGGGTCAACCCGGCCCGTTTGCCACCTTTAATATAGCCATGTTAGGGTGTATAAATTTTGATGTTGACTTGTGAAATTGCACCTATTAGTTGTTGGTTTTATTTATCTAAAAGGTGTCAATGAGAAATGGAGGAAAAATATATGGAGGGAAATAAAAAGTTTGAAGTTGTTTCCTTTACTAATGCATTTTGTCCCTCGTTGAAAAATGGAAAGAAGATCTTTGTGCTTATATAGAGAAGCACATCTTCTAGCTCTTAAAGAGTTAAGAAAAAGTAGTGCCTCGCGCCGTCATCGCCGTCGCTCGCTCGACTCGGCTTCGGCTTTAGTCAATTATTGGACCAAATTTATTTTCCGTTTTCCGTTATATAACTTCTTTTTGCGGAATTTTAGTTTAAAATTCGTGGTTCCCAACGGTGAAATTTGCGACTAACATAATTCTAATTCTAGCGAACAAACACCATTTCAAATAAACAGGTATCTTGGCACCTGTTGAAACCCCAATTGTTGACTATAAATACAGAGGAGTAGCCTCATTTTTCACTATCGCAAAATCTTTAAAATCTCCCCTCATCTTCTACATTTCTGCATTATTACTTTCAAAGCAAAATGTAAGCAGACGTGTGGTTTACTGTTGTTTGTTGCGTTAGACGAAGTTCTGTGATTTCCATTGCTAACACTACAAAATAATTGTTCTGTTTTATCATGCGAATGATTCTAATAATCTTGGGCAACAGTGAGGGGATTAAATTCCTTAAGGAAACACAGTTTTCTGTTGGGCTCAGAACTTTTATTTATTCAGTTTCTATTATGTTTTGCTTCTGTTGTTTTATTTTTTGAAGAAATTATTTTCGAACACAGGTTTATAAAAAGCTTAAGAAATTTAATTTTTATATTCTGTGTTCATCTTACTTTCTGCTTTGGGAGACTAAAATCCTAGTGATTTTTTACTCCCGTGTTAGAGATTAAAATCTTCGGATTTTCTACTCTAGTTTGAAATTAAAGTCTCTGTGACTTTTCACTCAATCCGAGATTAAAATCCTTGTGATTTTCTACTCGGTTATTTGTATTCAGATTGAATATATAAAAACTTCACCAACTTACTAATTTTGGTTGTGTCAATTTTTTATCCAGAAAAATGACAACAAGTGCAGAACAATAGAATTGTAACCTCCACACCTCCATAACCCCTCCCCATGATCTTCCTCATGATCTCAATTGTTAATGACATGTTTAAGACAATCATTTTGTAACCTTCTATGTAATAGTATAAATAGAGGCATGAAAAGTGATATGGGACACACTTGGAAAACACTTGATGAAATAAGATAGTTCTCTCTTCCTCTCTACATTTCTTGTCTATTTTCTTGTTTTATAATATTACTTTGAGCTCAGTTTCTTAACACATTATCATCACGAAGTCTCTAACCTCAAGATTGAATTCCACTTGCAAGGTATATATCTACAACCTAGTGTTCAAATTATCAAATTGTTGTCATGCATTTCTTTTATGTGGAATCTACTTCCTTTGGATTTACTCAATTAGAATTATGTGTTGCGTCGTAAAAGGGAAATATTACAATTATACCGAGTGCATTCTTAATGCCTAAATATGTTTAGTTTTTAAACATAAAATTAAAGCCATACCTGGACATATACAATTATCTATTGTATGCTTAATGTCAATAGTTGACATGTTTGTTACAATAGTTAAGATTGGTTGAAATAGTCTTTTGTACTATTTTAATACTCTATCAAATGAATTCCTGCTTTCTTTCCTTACGACTATTGGCTTTCGAAAAAAAAATATTTTTGTTTATTTTGAAGAGTTATATGTTTATATTTATCATTACGACATAACTAATTCATGTATTTTTATGATGATTAACTGGTCAATTGACGTTATTATTTATATGGGATATGATCAAATTGACCCGCTTTGAAAATGTTTTCGTTTATTTCTTTTTACTATTTCTAACTCATTTATTTTCTTTGATAGTTTTTACTATGTCAAATTTGTCAAAGCTTGAGTTTGTGGCACTTGACATTTCTGGAAAGAATTATCTATCATGGGTTCTTGATGCTGATATTCACTTAGCCGCTAAAGGCCTTGGTGACACTATTACTCAGGGTAATAAAGCATCAAGCCAGGACAAAGCGAAGGCCATGATTTTCCTTCGTCATCATTTGGATGAAGGTTTGAAGGTTGAATATTTAACAGTGAAAGATCCACTTGAATTGTGGACTATCCTGAAGGAAAGATATGATTACCTTAAGGCTACGGTATTGCCAAGGGCTCGATATGTGTGGATGCACTTGGGGTTGCAAGATTTTAAGACTGTATATGAGTATAACTCTGTTGTATCTCGAATAATTTCTCAATTGAAATTATATAGGGATGTTATGAATGATGAGGATTTGTTGGAAAAGACTCTTACGACTTTAAATGCCTCAAATATGGTATTACAACAACAATAACATGAAAGGGGTTTTAAAAAGTATTCTGAATTGATCTCATGCCTTCTGGTAGCTAAGAAACATAATACCCTTTGCTGAAAATTATGAAGCATGTCCCACAAGGTCAGCTCCGCTTCCTGAAGCGAATATGGTAGCGAGAGGTGATATGTCTGGAAAAAGATAGAGTAATAATCATGGCCATATGAATGTACGTGGGCATGAGAATGGAAAGAAACGATATAATAATCACCATCGTAGAGGTCAGGGAAAACGAAAGAACAATATGGGTTCTCAAAACAATCCTTCAAGAGCCAAAAGCGGTAATTGCCACCGTCTGGCATGAAAGGTCATTGGAAAATTAAATGTCGTGCACTTGAGCATTTTGTCAGGCTTTATCAAAACTCCATCAAAAGAAAATCAAATAATGTTGGAGCATCTTCTGCTAATACCCATTGGAGTCTCACTTGACCTTTAAAAATGATTTTGAGGCAAGGCCTTCAAACAAAAATGATGACAATGCTAAGACAAATCTTGCTTTGAATGATGATGATTTTGAAGGGCTCGATGAACTTACTCATTTGGAAGTTGAAGACTTCTTTGGAGATCAAAACTAAAGTTTGGTCATTTTTTACTGGGGAATGCAATTATGTTGTTATTTTTGTTTTCAGTATTTTTTTTGTCTCATTCTAAAGTTATTTTTATTTTCAAGTTGTACTTAAGTTGTCTTATATGATGTTGTTGGTGTTGTTAGTTTTTTCATATTTCTCATGGTGTACTTTTATTTTTTATGAAGAGAATAAAATTCCCCAGTCTTCAATTGGATCCAAGATGAGTAATGAAGATTTATGTCTTTTGGATAGTGCTACAACTCACACAATATTATGAAAAAGGACTATGTTAATATAATATTTGGTAGTACAAAGTTAATTGAGGACTCTAGAAGAGCGACTTTATTACTACCTGGAGGAACGATATCAACAATTAATAATGCATTGTATTGTAGTAAGTCTCAAAGAAACTTGTTGAGTTTCAAAGCTATTCGCCAAAATGGCTACCATGTTGAGACCTCAAACAAAATAAGGGTTGAATACCTTTATATTACTACAATAAAAGCGGGGGAAAATTATGTGCACGAAAAACTACCCGCATTTTCTTCTAGATTGTACCACACAAATACTGGTGTGGTTGAATCATATGCCATAGTAAACAAAAGATTTACTACTTCTAATAATTTTATCATTTGGCATGACCGGTTAGGCCATCCGGGTTCTAACATGATGCGCAAAATATAAGAGAATTCAAATGGGTACACATTAAAGAACAAGAAGAATCTTCAATTTAAGGAATTCTCTTGTGCTGCTTGTTCTCAAGGAAAATTGGTTATTAAACCATCAACAACTAAAGTTGGGATTGAATCCCCTACATTTCTGGAACTTATACAAGGTGGTATATGTGGGCCTATACATCCTCCGTGTGGACCATTCAAGTATTTTATGGTCTTGATAGACGCATCTACAAGATGGTCATATGTGTGCTTATTATCAACTCGTAATATGGCATTTGCGAGATTGTTGGCTCAAATAATAAGCTTAAGAGCACAATTTTCAGATTATGCAATTAAGACAATTCGTCTTGATAATGTTGGTGAATTTACATCACCGACCTTTACTGATTATTGTATGGCCACTGGAATAAAAGTTGAGCATCTGGTTGCTCATGTTCATACTCAAAATGGTCTAGCAGAATCATTGATTAAACACCTCCAATTAATAGTTAGATCATTGCTAATGAGGACAAAACTTTCCCTTTCAGTTCGGGGACATGCTATTTTTCATGCAGCAGGACTTGTGCGCATAAGGCCAACCAGTTATCATGAAGTCTCCCCATTACAGTTGGCTTTTGGTCAGGAGACAAATATTTCCTATCTAAGAATTTTTGGATATGCGGTATATGTTCCAATTGCTCTACCACAACGCACAAAGATGAGACCCAAAGAAGGTTGGGAGTATATGTTGATTATGAATCTCCTTCTATTATTAAATATTTAGAGCCTATGGCAGGGGATTTGTTTACAACCAGAAACTACTGGAGAATTCACCTATGGCTACGTATGGAAAACCATTACAATAGATGGGTAAACCGTTGCCGTAGATGTATTGCAACGGTTCAGTGCTCGTTCCACAAGTTGGCATGCCTATAGAGCTTATGGAATGGTTTTTGGAACGGTTCAAATAACCGTTGCTATAGTATAGTCTATTGCGACGGTTTTCCTTCTTCTTGTTGGAATGATTATTCTTATCTACTGCAACGGTTAATTTCCATTACCATAACGTTAATTGCAACGGTCAATAACCGGTACTTTATCTATTAAACCGTTACGGCTATTATAGAAATGACAACGATTACTTTAAGATATAGCAACGGTTGAACTACCTATTGCAACAATTTTTAGATTATTTTGGAATAGTTTGCTGGTCCTATGGCAACGGTGGAACTACCTATTGCAACGGTTTTAAGACTATTTGGAATGGTTTGCAGGTGCTATGGCAACGGTTCTGTTAGCTATTGTAACAGTTTAATTGAATTGAATATATTACCCCTTGTTGTAAATAAAGATTTACACAATATATACAATAAACTATAAAACAAAATGAAACTATTCATAATCCAAATCGTCCAGCAAGCTAATTAAATATAAATCCATATATGATCAGTGATGAAATGTTATCAAGTACATACATTTGATATATTTTAAGAGTTCAAAGTCTTCAAATTTTTTTATAACAAACATTCTTAGAAACCGCCACATGCCAACAATCAACAATTCAAAATTCTCTTAAGTAAGGTCTAGATCTTCATCACTGCCTTCGTCTTCCATTTCTTCATTTACTCTACCTACAAAAGAGTATAAATAAATTCATTATCCCTTCAAGATAATTCTCTCTCTCTCTCTCTCTCTCTCTATATATATATATATATATATATATATATATATATATATATATATATATATATATATATATATATATATATATATATATATAGAGAGAGAGAGAGAGAGAGAGAGANAACGGAAGGAGTAACAAGTGTAAAAAGAATGACATAAAATAAATCTGTATTGTTCAGCTTATATGCCTAGCCAACAACATGTGAAGCTATCATAAAGGCAGCAAATTTGAGAACTTATGTGCATGGGGGTAAGAGGAGGTTAAACATATACGACATTTCAAGATTAGGTGTATATTGTTAAAAATCTTGTCAGTGGGAATTTCACTTCTACATTAATAAAACTTCTTAGTTTATGAAGCATATAGTGGCTAAGAAAGGTCAGTTGGCCTGCCAAATACTGACATCCTCTGAAACTTTCACCATTAGTCTCAAGTGATAGACTTTAATGTGTAACGACCCGATCGGTCGTTTTGAGCTCTAGCGCGTCGTTCAGCGGTTTGAAGTTATGAGCAGCTCCGTTTTCGGTATTATGACTTGTAGGTGTGGTCAGAATTGAATTTTGGAAAGTTTAGAGTTAATTTGGAAAGAAAATTCTCATTTTAGAAGCCTTAAGTTGGAGAAATCAACTAAGATTGGAATTTTGAGTAAATGACCTCCGAATAAGGATTTGAAGGTTTCAGCAGGTTTGTATGATGATTTTTGTTTTCCCCCTATATTTCTTATTCGTTGTATATATGTGTTTATTTATTTGAATTGCACAGGTTTATTTGGTAGTCTGGTTCTAGCCTCGTCACTACTTCACCAAGGTTAGGCTAGGCACTTACTCAGTACATGGGGTCGGTTGTACTGATGCTACACCTGCACTTCTTTTATGTTGTGCAGATTACGCAGCCGGACCCGGAGAACATCATTAGTGGGAGTGTCTTCCAGTTCATCATAGAGGCTTCAAGGTATACCTGCTGGAGTTTGTGGGCCTTGGCGTCTCTTCTATCCCATTGTCTTCGATTCTGTCTTGTTTTTCCTTTAATTTCGAAGGCAGACATGTATTTCCTTTCAGGCTTGTATTTAGCACTCTTAGACAGTTCGTGAGTTTGTGACTCCAGGTTTTGTGAAATTTTGCGTCATTATATTGTGATTGTATTTACTTAGCTTAAACTATATTTATTCCGCTGATTAAACTTCGAAGTGTTTTAGCTTATTCTGGAAAGTTGAGATTTTATGCTAGTTTAGCTATATACGTTGGCTTGTCTAGCGGGTTCAACGTTAGACTCACGGTCCGATGGTGGGATTTTGGGGCGTGACAACAGCCTTCTCCCGAAGCACTACTCGCCTATTCTCAATAGATTAACGCCTATATTCCTATGAAATTAATCTATTAGAACGCACTGAGATTACGATATTTAATTAAGCACGGTGACTAGGTATATTTCTATCCTAACCACAAATTCACTCCCTGAAGGGTTAAGATCGCGCTCTTTTCAACTCTTCCCTAATCTATACACGACTTGCCCAAGCATAGCATAGAGTATATAGAACCTAACTGCTGGCCGGAAAATTAAGTAATTAAACACAGAATTGAAGAAACATCCATATATTGAGTGAAATATAATCAAGGTTAAGCTAATGTCAAATAACAATATTCATGGCTAAATCACAACCACAGAACAATGGGTGTTTAGCCACTCATGCTAAAATCAAACAATTGCATAATTGTTGAATTAATTGAAAATACTAGAAAAAGATGAAGAAAACTGAGAATCCTTCGCTCCCTAGCATTTCCGTGTGTGTATCTGCCCCAAAGAGGTATGAATCCCTTCAAAAATAAGCTTAGACTTGCTTTTATACGTGTTGGGTAGGTTTAGGGCCGAAATAACCGTGTCCCGGACAAAATAGCACAAAATCTCGTCACCGGCGCCCTGGATAGCGTCGGGCGCTCACCAGGGCGCTGCCCCAATTTTTGTTTCTACCTCCAGCGCCACAGGTGGCGCCCACCCCTGCCTGTGGCGCTCAAAATTTCTTTTTGCCCGGTTTTTGCGTTTTGGCTCTAATTTTGCGCGTTTTGCCCCCAATTGATTCCGAATCATTCCTACACTTAAAAACACTTCAAATTAATATAAATCATCACATTTAACATCTAAAACTCTCTAAACAAAATTAAAATATGAGGCGATATACATAGAAATATATACACTTTAAGCTAAACATCAACACCACACACTTAGACTCTTGCTCGTCTCAAGCAACAAGACAATCTACTACCCTTCAACACGTACAAAGTTCATTATCAAAGAGTATTTTACTTTTCAATCACACACCTTACCCCTTGACTATGATCGATACCTGCAATCAAGTATGAAAATACAAAAAATTCACATTATTCCCCTTCTTTAAACATGCACAAGTATAACAATTTAATCAATCATACCAACAACCTATTTGCAACCACTAAACCTCAAGAGTCAACTTGCAACCACTAAGCCCTCTCAATTCGCGCAATCACCCAACAAGAAATTTTACTACATTACCAATTGCTCAAGAGATCATGTGCCCTCACCAACAACAAAAGAGTGAATATAACTAGTCCACACATTCAAATATGCTTTTTGAACATAATTTAAGGACATCACACAATTGAACAAAAACTCATTCACTCTCGCAAAGAATTCATATGCATCCCGTGGTCGTACCATACGCTTGCCCTTAGTGTAGATCTCCACTAATTTAATTTAGCCAAATCTAGGATCAATTAGGACTTTTAAGGTTGTTATGTAGGCTAAGGGACGGGTAGGATATATTTAGGAATAGTGACTAACCCTCCTAAGCACTTTAATACACTACCTTCACAAATCAACACATATTCTTCTCAACAAATTCCCTTGCCACAACTCATATTCAACATAGCCTTTTTTCAATTAAGCACTTCTATATTTTCACTAGCACAATTTAATAATAATTGGAGGTGTGTATTTTTTTGTACATACTTTTATTATCATTTTTTTTCTCCTCCTTTCCTACGCACACTCCATACATGAATATTCAATGGCTAGTGACTTTTGAATACAATTTTAGTGCACTAACATGCCTTTCCATGGCTCCACTCAAAAGCTAATCCCCAATATCTCACCTTACTTCTTTTAGCGACTAAGTGCTTTAAGAGGTAAAGGTGCAAAAATCTCAATTTAAGAACAAAATAGGGGTACGACTTGTAATGTGTGTACCAAATAAAAGGTCAAAAGGCTCAAAGGGGCTAGCAATGAAATTTTTTAATTTTCATGTGACTAGCACATCCATGATCAAGCAAGAAAATGCCTATGTCATCTCCTAGACTAGCATAACCTACAATTTCGCTTCGACTAACACACGGGGCAAGTTCTAGACTACACAGGATAGCATAGAAAATCACTAAACCTCACTCACACATTGCACATGACTCAATCACAACGGTTTTATTCAACTCTCAAGTCAAGCAAGCACACAAAATTGAGAGAATTAAGCAATATTATACTATGTAGCATACAAGTCAAGCAACTGAGCTAAGGCATCACAAAATAAACTATATTTTTACTCAGGCATCACATGTCAACCCAAATACAAGGGAAAGCAGAATGTATGTCATAACCTAATATGTCGGCACCCAACATGTCAATGGGTATTTCTAAGTTACTCAGTTTCTTCCTAACTACTCTAAAAAAAAAAAAATTAAGTGTCCGGTTCAAGTTACACCCTTGGAAAAGAACTAGTGCCCAAAGAAAAATCAAGGGATACTACCTAAATATCCTAAAAAAATCTTTTTGACGTTTTTAAATCGGACTTTATCCCTGAAGAAAATTGTCCAACAAATCCATCGTTGGGAAAAATCCGAGCTTTTCTATTTTTTTTATTTTTCTTTTCGTCTCTTAACTAAAAAAATAATAATAATAATTTTATACAATTGCACTTCACTTCAGAAAGTATTTTTCCCACCCCACACTTATATTATGCATAGTCCTCGATGCATGATCACAAAGAAAAACATTAAAACAAGGGTGAGAAATACCCCCTGAGACCCTCTCGGGCCTAGCTCGGATATGATTCTCAATCTTTAGAGTCGGGATGACCCCACACTTAAGCTCAAACATGCCCCTCAGCTTCAACTTTGGGTAATTAGACTTCTCCTACTCTGCAAAATAAAAACAACACAAAACTCAACACTTAAAAAAAATAAAAAATAAAAGATATACAGGATGGGTTGCCTCCCAAAAAGCGCCTTATTTATAGTTGTGGCCCGACTCTGGCTACTCTGCTCAGGCTGGGCGCTTTCTCTTCTTCTTTCTCCCATGAAGCCTAGCCTTTTTCCACGCTCTTAACGGGTCTCCTTTTTCATCTCTGGCTCTTTTCTCAATTATCTTTACACCCTCAGCTTGCAACACCACCTCCTCTGGATCACTGCCATTTACATAAGGACTTTGCTCTATCCCCTTCAAGTCGACCAAAGTAATCATGCACAGGTCTTCATAATGCTTTGGGAGTTTAAGTGCCTTGTACACATTAAAAGTGACCTCTTCTCGTCAACTCTCATTTTTAACTTCCCTGCTCTCACATCAATAATTGCTCCACCAATATCTAAGAATGGTCGCCCCAAAATAATGGGCACTTCCTCATCTACCTCTTAATCAAGCACAATAAAATCAGCGGGAAGAATAAACTTTCCCACTCGAACTAACACATCCTCAATAATTCGTTCTGGCATAACTAGTGACCTATCTACTAACTGTAAAGTGATTTTGGTAGGTCTAAGCATTCCCAATCTGAGTTTCTTGAACAAAGAAGAGGGCATAATATTTATACTAGCCCCTAAATCACACAGGGATCTACCAACTTCTTGTTTTCCAAGAGACAGGAATTGTGAAACTCCTAGGATCCTTAAACTTAGGATGAATTTTACTCCGAACCCTGGCACTGCACTCTTCAGTAAGTGCAACTTTTTCGAACTTTGCATGTCTTCGTTTGTTTGCCACAATATCTCTGAGATACCTCGCATACTTAGGCACTTCTTGCAAAATTTCCACCAAAGGCAAATTCACACTCACTTGGCTCAACATATCTAGGAATCTCTTGTACTTAGCATCATATTTTTGCCTCTGCAGTCTTTGTGGAAACGGAGATGGTGGCCTTGTTTCAATTACTGGCTCGGGTCCTTTATCATCTTTCTCATTCCCCTCAACTGGCTTGGGAACTAATTCTCCTTCAGGATGAGCTGTATTCTTCTTTGTTTTGGAGCTTCTTCTAGTATTGTTCCATTTCTCAGGGTAATTGCATTGACTTGAGCCTTAGGGTTAGGCTCAGTATCACTAGGAAGAGCCCCTATTGGTCTGGTATTTTGGGAACTGGCAAGTTGCCCCATGTGACGTTCCAAGTTTCTCATTGTTGTTGCTTGGGCCTAGTGATCAGCCATTATTTTCTTATTGAAATCAAGTTGGTTGTTCATCATTCTCTTCATAATATCTTCAAGGCTAGCTTGTTGTTCAGCCTGCGGTGGCCTATATTGTTGTTGAGGTGCTTGAGGCCGATACTGATTCTGATTGCCTTGATTTCCACCCCAAGAGAAATTTGGGTGGTTCCTCCAGTTGGGATTGTAAGTGTCCCCATACTGATTTGTTTGGCCTCAATTTGCATTACCCACAAAATATACAGACTCTGGATTTGCTGGGCATAGATTGCTCATGTGACCTCTCCACAGACTTCACAAAATACCTGAATCTGTTGCACTGGTTGCAGTGGTTGGGCATGTTGCAGTGGTTGAGACTGTTGCTTGTTAATGATCAGGGTCATCTGATTGACTTGGTTAGTTAATGTAGAGATATGAGCTGACAATGCTGAGACAACATCTAGTTCAAGAATGCCTGGTGACTTTTGAACCACATTCCTTCTCATCTCACCTTGCTAGTCTGGATTGCTTTTGGAGAATTTATTCAATAATGCAAATATTTCATCATAATTCTTCTCCAATACCTGACCTCCAGTTGTTGCATCTACCACAATTTTTGTTTGGGGATGGAGCCCCTCAATGAAAGTGTGAACTAACACTTCGTTTGTCTGATTATGATGAGGACAGTCTCTGAGTAGCCCCTTGAACCTTTCCCATGCCGAATATAAAGATTCGTCTGCTTTCTGTTTAAAGGAGACTATCTCACTTCTGATATTTGCAGTCTTGCCTGAAGGGAAGAACCTTGCCAGAAATTTTCTTTCCAAATCATTCCATGATGTAATGGAATTAGCTGGTTCTGCCTTTATCCATCTCTTAGCTTCTCCCAACAGAGAGAATGGAAAAAGTGTGAGCCTCACATAATCTGGAGTGACCCCGTTAGTGATATAAGTATCACTAATCTCCAAGAAGTTCAGAATATGTTGTTGTGGATCCTCGTATGGAAGACCCATAAACTGCCCATTTGCATGAAGTAGTTGGATCGTGCTCTTTTTCAGCTCAAAGTGCCCAGTGATTCTGGGCCTCACGATGTTGGAGGTAAAATTAGCAATACTGGGCATTGCTACCTCCTGAACAGCCACATGTTTCTCCTCTGCCATATTCACAGGAAACTGAACGAGTTCCTGAATATTGTTTGTATCCCTTGCTTCCCTCAACCTTCTGTGAAATGTTCTCTCAGGTTCGGGGTCAAAGTCGTCGAGTCTGTCCTGGCTTCTGACCTTACGCATTCAATCAAAGTTCCTGAGATTAGAGTAACAATCAAGTAACGTTATATTGGACAAAATAAACAATTAAAGCAAAAACTAGAAAGTAGTCTATATTCAAGTCCCCGGAAACAGCGCCAAAAACTTGTTGGTCCCAAACGCACACGCACGTATACGTGATCGTACAAGTAATATAATAATAAATCAAGTGTCGAACCCACAGAGACTTGTATAAATTACTTACTAAATCACTATAATTGTTATTTAATCAAGCCAAAATAAAGATCCAGGAATGTAACTATATTATACTACGACTCTAAGAGTAAACTAGTATCAAGTAACGAGAGTATTGTTGTGTATTCATTAGATACAAATATTCCAGGGTTGTGATTGTTTCACCATTCGTAATATGTTCTAATTAACTCTCCCTTTCATATAATTCACTCATGGTTGCTAATTAATCGATAATTTCTCTCATAGCCTTCTCCCGAAGCACTACTNCAATTAAGTAACTAACACAGAATTGAAGAAACAACCATATATTGAGTAAATAAAATCAAGGTTAAGCTAATGTCAAATAACAATATTCATGGCTAAATCACAACCCCAGAACAATGGGTGTTTAGCCACTCATGCTAAAATCAAACAATTGCATAAGTGTTGAATTAATTGTAAATACCAGAAAAAGATGAAGAAAACTGAGAATCCTTCACTCCCTAGCAATTCCGTGTGTATTCTTCCTCCAAAGTGGCGTGAATCCCTTCAAAAATAAGCTTAGACTTGCTTTTATACGTGTTGGGTAGGTTTAGGGCCGAAATAACTGTGTCCCGGGCAAAATAGGACAAAATCTCGTCACCGGCGCCCTGGGTAGCACCGGGCGCCCACCAGGGCGCTGCCCCAATTTTTGTTTTTGCCTCCAGCGCCACAGGTGGCACCCAGCACTGCCTGTGGTGCTCAAAATTTCTTTTTGCCCGGTTTTTGCGTTTTGGCTCTAATTTTGCGCGTTTCGACCCCAATTGATCCCGAATCATTCCTACACATAAAAACACTTCAAATTAATATAAATCATCATATTTAACATATAAAACTCTCGAAACAAAAGTAAAATATGAGGTGATATACATAGAAATATATACACTTTAAGCTAAACATCACTTATCGTTTTTAGGACTAGAGTTGGGCGTGATCACCTTCCTCGACCATGAAATGTCATTTCTCCCAATTAAAAAGCAAATTTGTTTCTTCACATCTAGCCAACACTTTATCCAAATTTTCAAGACAAACGTCAAAAGAATCTCCAACTACCGAGAAGTCATCCATGAAAATTTCAAGGTAGTCCTCGACTATATCTGTGAAGATAGTCGTCATACACCTTTGAAAAGTTGTTGGTGCATTGCACAAACCAAATCACGTCCACCTGAACACGAAAGTACCATAGGGACATGTAAAGGTTGTTTTCTTGATCTTCCGGAGCAATAAGAATTTGGTTGTAGCCAGAATACCAATCAAGAAAGCAATAGAAAGCACGACCGACCAATCTATCAAGCATATGATCTAAGAAAGGAAGTGGAAAGTGATCCTTCCTTGTAACTTATTTGAGCTTTCCATGGTCCATACACACCCGTAATCAGGTCACCGTTGTAGGAATCAACTAATTCTTGTCATTGGTGACCACTATCATGCCCCCTTCTTTAGGATACATTGAACCGGAGAAGTCCTCGAACTATCGGAGATGGGGTAGACAACCCCGGCATCCAACCACTTGATAATCTCCTTCTTAACAACTTCTTGCATAGCCTCATTGAGTCTTATTTGATGTTAAATAGATGATTTGACGCCATCCTCCAACTTGATCTTATGCATGCCCCGAACATCCACCAATGCCCACCCAATAACCTTCTTCCTCTCTTGTAGCACCGCCAATGTGGAACCTACCTGCACGTTATTCAAACAAGAGGAAAGAATAACTAGTAAAGTAGAATAAGGGCCATGAAATTCATTCCGAAGATGTGGAGGAAATGGCTTCAACTCCAAGGTAGGAGGATCTTCAATAGAAGGCTTTGTAGGAGGAATTGTCCTATTTTCAAGATCCAAAGATAATTTCCGGGGTGCATAGTTGTTCGATCCCATTCCTTGAAAAGAATTCACACATTCCATGAAACCATCCATCACGTCATCATCAAAGTTGAGCAAGAAGGCCTCCAAAATATCATCAATATTGATTGTAGCACTTTTTTCATCAACAATAACATCGATCACCAAGTCCACAAAAGAACACACCTCATTGATGTTTGGTTTCCGCATGGACTTACACACATGGAATACCACTTTTTCATCACCGACCCCGAATATAAGTTATTCGGCTTCACTATCACAAAGATCCTTCCCCGTAACAAGTAAAGGTATCCCAAGAATAATCGGCACTTCATAATTAACCTCATAATCTAGAATGACAAAATCCGCCGGAAGAATGAATTTATCAACACGAACCAAGATATGTTCAATTTCGTTGATTATTTTCACTCCAATTTCATTAATTGTTGTTGTTATTCCAATTCCTTTGATTGTTGTTTTCGCTCCAATTTCCTTGATTTTTAGAATTTCAATTGCCATGATTGTTTGAGGTCGCCCTTGTTGTTGGTTTGGGCCTTGGAAGTTGTTTCTTTGCCCTTGAAAGTTCACATATTTCACTTCCTCCTCTTGTTCATTGTAGGAATCATCTTGCTCAAAATCACTATTTTCTTCCACATAATTCTCTACTCAATTTTTCACTTGCGGAACCTTTATCCACCTTTTGTTCACCATCATGTTCACTCCCTCAATGTCATTGACTTGCTTGGCATTTTGCTCTTGATTTAGTTGGGCCTTTGCTAGTTGCGTCATGGTGGTCGTAAACTCGACAAAGGCTTGCCCATTGTCTTGCAACTCTTTGTGAAGGTGGATCATGTTTGGGTCACCTTGTGGAACATTTGCCCGAGATTTCCAAGCCGATTACGTTTCCACCATCTCATCCAAAATCTCACACGCCTCTGCATAAGGCGTAATCATGAATCCCACCGGCAAGTTGATTCAATACACATTGGTTTGTTGTGTTATTCCCACGATAGAAAATTTGTTGAATCATGTTCTCCATCATATCGTTGTTGGGACATTCCTTAACCATTGTTCTATAACGTTACCATATCTCGTGTAGTGGTTCATTCGGATCTTGCTTGAAAGCCAAAATCACATCTTGAAGTATAGCCAGAGAAGAACTTAGAAATAAACTTTTCCTCCAACCTTATCCCAAGTCTTAATGGAATGGTTCGGCAATCGTTCTAACAAATCTAAAGATTTCCCCCATAGAGAGAAGGAAAAAATCCATAGGCTCAATGCATCATTGGAGACATTTGTTTATTTGTTTCCTCAAAAAGAATCCAAAAACCCCTTCAAATGTTTGTACGCATTTTGAGTTGGGGCATCGGTGAATAAATCCCGTTGCTCAAGGAAATTGAGCATCACATTGGTTATTTTGAAAGTTGCCCTCCCTAATACAGGGAGGGACTATTACACTTGCATATCCTTCATTGGGTAATATCAGGTGTAGAGCCACTTGTGGTGGAGGTGGGTGTGGAGCGAGGTCTTGCCATGAGGCACTCAGCCTCTTCTATTGGCTTGAGGTACAAGAGGAACCACATTAACTTGCTCATCCTTGATGTCCACATCCCCCAAAGGCAAATTTTCGAGCTTATTGTTCGCCATGGTTGTACATGCTATTTCTCGCAGAAGTTAGTAACACGGAAGAAAAAGAAGATATTCCAAAAACAACCCCAACTATACAACTAACACTGATTTAACTTCCCGGCAATGGCGCCAAAAACTGATAACGTCCACAACACACCTCAATAAGAGATATTACGGTCGTATGGAATAATAATTACCCAACTATCGAATCCGTTGGGAGTTATAAGGGGTGTCAGGAGTATATAATTGAAGCAAGTAAACGGACTGCCGAAGTTCCACTTCCATAACATAGTTTTGATTTCTACTTCTACTATAACTCTAATGATTTCAAGCTAGGGTAAATAAACTAGAGATCAGTATTTTTGATGTTTTTCCAAATAGTTTGAAGGCCTAGGGTTGTGACCATAACCAACGTGTTTGCCTAATGGTATAAAGATGTTAATACTTATTTTGTTGATTGTGGTGTATTATAGCTCTCAACTCTATGTTCCCCACTCAATACCACTCGGTCAGAGAGTGATTTTGCCTAATTTGGCTTTCTCAAGTCCAAATGGGTATCAAATAAAATAGTAGATATGAGCTCAAGTTGGTTTCTTACTATCTCTAGTTTGAACTCCTTAATTAGGCTAATCAATCTCTCAATTAACCCAATTCCTTGTTAGCCAAGTTATCCTAGACTAGGTTTCTCTTTCTCAAGTAGAGAATAAGTCAAATAGGCATTAACCAATATTTGCAACCATTAATTCTAAAATTGAAGCATGAACTAAGCTAAATAATCAACACCCAAGCATAGACAAGCATAAACTTAATCACCCATAAGGTTTACACACTAGGATTGGTTCAGAACCCTAGTAAAAATCTAGCTACTCGTAATGGGATTTGAAGAAGTAAAGACAAAAATCAAATTAAACCGATAATTAAAGATTGAAATGATGACATATAATGTTTACACGCCAAAATAATGTAAAATTTCCTAAAGTAGTAAAAAAAACGGCTATAGCACCCTTTAATGTTAAAACTTGATCTAATTTTATGAAAGTCGTCCATTTATACAGGGCCAAAAATTGCGAACAAAATTCCCCTCGAGAGTTTCTGCGGTCGCACAACTCCATGTGCGGTCCGCAGATCTCTTCAGTTGGCAGTAAGGAGGATTCTTCGGCCGCATAATTCTGGACTGCAGCCGCAAGGCAACTTCTGCGGCCACACATTTCTTGTGCAGTTCGCACTTCACAAAGGATTCAAGGTTTGGTCTTCTTGCATATTCTCTGAAATTTGAATATTTGTTAGTGAAAGCCCAGTTCTACGGCCTGAACAATTCATGTGAGGTCTACACATTTTAAAAAGCCTGTTGGGTTGTGCTACTTGGGTTGCAGCTGTAGATGGATTTCTATGGTCCATAATTTCTTCTGCAGTCGCAGAATTCATTCTACTTACCGTACATCTTTGCTTCTGCGCCTTTTATTGCCTTGTGCTTTAGAACACTATTTTTTTGAGTCGGATTTCATCATGGGAAACCAAACTTCCAACATTCTTGGAATTTGCACAATTTTATTAGTTTCGGGGACACAATTCAATACTTTCGGACTAAAACAAAAGCTAAAAGATGCTAATAAAATTCCTTTTGCAGACCACATATCTTTTGTTCTGCACCCTTTATTGCCTTGTGCTTCGGAACACTTCTTTTTGAGTTGTATTTCATCATGGGAGACCAAACTTTCAGCATTCCTGCAATTTGCACAATTACATTAGTTTGGGGAACACAATTCAATACTTTCGGACTAAAACAAAAGCGAAAAGGTGCTAATAAGAAGTCAAAATCCCCACTTATCATGGTGCAACACCACCTGGCCTACTCAACACATAGGCCTCCTACCATCTGAAGGTTGCCCCCGACTGCCGAAAAGAAGTAAATGAGACTCCACTAGTCTCCAGAATACCCGTCGTGTGAAGGACTGTTGGCAACTATCTAAGAAGTCCTGAGCACTCTCTGACTCAGCCCCACTGAATGCTGGAGGCTTGTGCCTCCCAAACCGCTCTAGCCTCTTCTTCTCCTCGCCACTCATAGGTGGACCCACCTAGGACTAAGCAACTACAACCGACAGGACTGGTAATACCCCTGGTGTCAGAAGTCCCTGAACCACCTGCTCTGGAGTACGAGTGGTGGGAGTGTGAGCACCTTCTCTGACCTGAGAAGTGGCAGACGCGGTTTGAGATGAAACCGCTTGAGCGAGGCAAGTCCTGAAGGCCTAGAATCACAATGGGCACAGTTGGTGCGTGAGTTGGTCCCATCGACTAAAATTTGGCTGGAACTTGCTAGTGAGCTGGAGCAACTGGTGAATCCACGGGTGTCTCTCTAGTTGCTATACGAGTTGCATCTCAGCCTCTACCGTGGCCCCAGCTTCTTGCGAGCTTAGCTGATGATATTGGTGTTCATCCGCCTGATCCAATAGCACATGTCCTCACTATCTGTGAGAGAATAGAATAATAGAAGTTTAGTTTCCGGAATCAACAAATTCACATGGCAATATTATAAGAAAGTGAAGTTTTCCTAACGGTTCGGTAGCCTCTCAAAAATAATTGCAAATGTCTCTTTACCGATCCGCAAGACTCTACTAAACATGCTCATGACTTGTAATACCTATGAACCTAGAGCTCTGATAGCAACTTATCATGAACCAAAATCCCTACCCATCGTGATGGCACCTAACACACCAGCTAGGAAAGCTAAAACATGATAACGAAGGCAACAGAATAACAAAATTTATAAAAATAGCATAAGTCTGAGGTCTCAATACAATAAAAATTCTAATACAAAGTAAATTCCCCCAAAACTAGTAAGCACAAAGTCATGAGCTTCTACAACGGAATACAAGTCTGAAACTGAATAATAAATACAGTGTCTAAACTATAACAATATTATGAGGGGAAAAGACAAGTCAAACTGCGACCAAGGATGTAGCTCTACCTCGCCTCTAGCAGATAGTCCAACAAATGGCCTACTTTTGATAATTGGTCCCCAGACCTGGATCTGCACAATTAAGTGCAGAACGTAGTATGAGTACAAACGACACAATATACTCAATAAGCATCATAAATAATGATGGCAAGGTAATATAAGCACAAATTATTAATGATACTAGCTATCACATGTGTGGTTTCATCCCTTAAACCGGTACAGAAAATGTTGAAATCAAATCATCAAGTTTAGTAAGAAAACTGTGTATGGGTACAATTTCTCAAATACTCTGATCAAACAATATATTGGCATATAGAGGTGATATATAGTTAAATCAGATAAATGATCAAGGAAATTTGCAAGTAAGGATGAAATGCAAACAACAAAAACATTGGCCAGATTCCCTCAGCTTTTGTCAAATATGTTCCAAACCACTTATCAATATTCTGAATATCCGTGTGTACACCATTAAGAGAGAAACATGATAAGGTGACCCTAGGGGGATTTCCGTACCCACATGATGCACGGATAACTCACCTGCTAATAATAGAACCGACACAGACAACTCACATGCTAATTACATTAATATCTGGATCTGCACGGACAACTCACGTGCTAATAGTAGAACCCGCACGGACAACTCACGTGCTAATAACAAACACAATCAGTCTGGTTGGTCACAGGCTCAACAATACAATCCGCCCGGCATGGTCACGGGCACCCAGTCCAATCATATGACACATGAGAAAATAAACAAGTATACATGTATGAAACAAGTGAATAACAAATCTCAAGCTCCTGGATTGGTATAAACAACATGCTAAAGTGTAGGCATGTACAAGTGTACTATAGTAAATCAAACCTCCAATGTCGTCAAAGAATAACATTTATCAGTTCATTTAGGGATTAAGCCCCTATGAAGCCTCAAACATAACTCAAATAGTTCACAACGATGTCACAAATGTATGAATCATCATAGTTTTAGGTTTAATAGCAAACCCTAGGCTTATAAGAACCCGAGCACAACCTGAACATGAATTAATAATCCCAATGCCCGCACATGGGTTCATTCCCACGCATGTGCGCACCCAATAGAACGTAGCTATTATAACAATTCAGGCAACTAGTGCCTCAACCGAGTTTAGATAAGATACTTACCTCAAACAGACCAAATCAATCCGCTAGTAAGCCCTTCACACGCGTATCAACCTCTGGAAGTCTCGAATCTAGCTAAAAATAATGTAATACTATCAATAAAACCTATAGGAATTAATTCCAAATGATAAAGCTAAGATCTTTATCCAAAATCAAAAACTCAACCCAAAAGTCAACCCCGAGCCCACATCTTAGAATCCAACAAAATTCACAAAATTCGAGCACCCATTCATGGCGAGTCCAACCATACCAAAATAATCCAATTTCGACAATAAATCGACACTCAAATCCCCAAATTCCACCTTAAAACACATAAGCTAGGTGTAGAAATCAATGTGTATTTAATATTAATGAATCAAAATGATCAAATTTGCTTACCTCTTGAAATCTAGTGAAAACCCCCTTCAAAAGCCTCCTCTATCCGAGCTCCCAAAGTCCAAAAATGAAGAAAATACTCTAACCCTCGTCTTTATGTATTATGTCAGACCTCTCGTACGTGCGACCAATTTCGCCGCTTCTGCGGAAGCCACTTAAGGCCCGACCAACCTCACCTGCATTCCCAAGAACGCACATGTGGGTGCACTTCTGCGCAAAGTTCCCCACTTCTTCGGACCTGCCCCTCTAGTCCATCTTCCGCTTCGGAGACCACACTTCCGCATAAATGACCTCGCAGGTGCGGAAAAATACCTCGCACCTACACAACCAATCTGACTCGCCTTTAACCACATCTGTGACCCCTTGGCTGCTTTTGTATTTGCGCACGTACGACCAATTTGTTTCGTAGGTATGATCGCACCAGGCCTGAAACACTTCACAATTTCCTCAAGCCCAAACTCATTTTGATTTCAACCAGAATCACTCTCGAGCCCCCCTGGAACACCATCCAAACATATCAACCCATCCTAAAATATCATATGAACGCAATCGATGTCTTAAATCATATCAAACAACATCAAAAACATGAATCGCACCCCAATTCAAACCTGATGAAATTAATGAATTTCCAACTTCAACAATCGATGTCGAAACCTATAAAATCAACTCCGATTGGCCTCTAATTTTGCACACAAATCATAAATGAAACAAAGGACCTATTCCAACTTCGGAAACGAAAATCTGAGCCCAATAACCACAAAGTCAACTCTTGGTAAAACCTCCCAACTCTCCAAACTTCAACTTTTCCGCCAATTCAAGACAAAATCATCTACGGACTCCAAATCAATATCCAGACACACTCCTAAGTCCAAAATCACCATACAGAGCTATTGAAATCATTAGAACTCCATTCAGGAGTTATTTGCACATAAGCCAAACCTCATGTCAACTCTTCTAACTTAGGCTTCAAACCTTGGGACTAAGTGTCCCATACCATTCCAAAACATTTTTGGAATCAAACCAACCACCCCCGACAAGTCACATAGCAAAAAAAACATAGAATAAGCATCAAATGTGGGAAAAGGGCTACAATATGTAAGCAGACCGGCCGGATCATTACACTAGCACTTCCTGAATTGAAACCGCCTGAGCAAGGCTAGTGCATACAGTTAATATATTGGACAAAGCCTCTTGAAGGACATGAATTACAATGGGCACATATGGTGCCTAAGTTGGTCCCATCGGCTTTACCACATCTAGTATCTGCTCTTGAGATGGATCAATCGGTGGCTCCACAGGTGCTACCCTAGCAGTTGTAAGAGCTGCACCTTGGTCCCTACCACAGCCCCGGCCTCTCGTGGCCCTATTTGGTGGTACTGGTGGTCGTCTGCCCGATCCGATAACATGTGTCATCACAATCTGTGAAATAATAGAAGTTTAGAAGTTTAGTTTCTAGAATAAACTAATTCGCATGACAATAATACAAGAAAGTGAAGTTTCCTAATGATTCGGTAGCCTCTCGAAGATAAGTACAGATGTCTCCGTACCAATCCACAAGACTCTACTAAACTGCTCAGGACTCGTAATAATTATGAACCTAGGGCTTTGATACCAACTTATCACGACCCAAAATCCCTACCCATCATGATGGCGCCTAATACACCAGCTAGGCAAGATGAAACATGATAACAAAGGCAATAGAATAACAAAATTTGTAAAAATGCACAAGTCTGAGGTATCAATACAGTAAAACTATTAATACAAAGTAAATCCCCCCAAAAGTTGGTAATTATGGATTCATGAGCTTCTACAATGGAATAAAAGTCTAAAATTAAATAATAAATACACCGTCTGAACTATAATAACAGTATGAAAGGAAAAGACAAATCAAACTACGACCAAGGATGCAACGTAACCCTACCTCTAGCAAATGGTCCAACAAGCAACCTCCTACTGATAATTGTTCCCCACACCTAGATCTGCACAATTAAGTGTAAAGCGTACTATGAGAACAACTGACTCAACATACTCAATAAGTATCATAAATAAAGACAGTAAGGTAAGAGAAACACAAATTATTAATGATACTAGTTATCACCTGTGTAGCTCCATCATTTAAACTGGTACAGAACAATATTGAAATCAAATCATAAAGTTTAGTAAGAAAACATCCATGTATGTATGTGTACAATTTCTCAAATACTCTGCTCAGACAATATATTGGCATATAGAGGTAATATGCAGTTAAATCAGACAAATGATCAAGGTAAATATGAAATGCAAAATCCAACAAAACACTTGCTAGATTCTTTCACTTCTCCATATTCGCTCCAAACCACTGATCAGTTTCAATATTCACGTGTACACCATCAAAAGAGAAAAATGAGAGGATAAAACTAGGTGGACGAATCCTTATCCATACGTTGCATGGATAACTCACGTGTTGCATGGACAACTCAAGTACTGCACGAACAACTCACGTGCTAATAACATCAATATCTGGATACGCATGGACAATTCACTTGACTATAACACGATCCGCCTGGTATGGTTACATGCACGACAACACAATTCACCCGGCGTGGTCACATACACACTGTCTGATCATATTATACAGAAGCAAATAAACAAGTATACATGTATGAAATGAGTGAATAACAATCTCATGCTCTTGGACTAGTATAAATGACATGCTAAATTGTAAGCATGTGCAAGTGTACTATCATAACTCAAACCGGCGAATATCATCAAAGAATAACATTTATCAGTTTATTCTGGGATTAAACCTTTATATAGCCTCAGACATGGCAGCAAATAGTTCACAACAATGTCACATTGTGCGAAGCAACGTATCTTAAGTTTTAACAGTCAATTTCTAGGCTTATAAGAGCCAGAGCACAACCTGGACATGAATAAATAACCCTGGTGACCGCACATGGGTTCAACTCCATGCATGTACGCACCCAATAACACGTACCTATCATAGTAATTCGGACAAATAGTGCCTCAACCAAGTTTAGATAATATACATACCTTAAGCAAAAATAAATCACTCCGCTTGCAAGCCCTTCCTATGTGTACCGATCTTCGGAAGGCTCGAATATAGCCACAAAAAATGTAATACTATCAATATAATCTATAGGAATTGATTCCAATCGATAAAGATAAGAACTTTAACCAAAATCAAAAAGCCAACCCCGAGCCCACGTCTCAAAAATAGGCAAAATGTATAAAATCCAAACACCCATTTAATCATGAGTCCAACTATACCAAAATCGTCCAATTACGACCACAAATCGACACTCAATTCCAAATCTTACTCTCCAATACATGGGTCGAAAATCCCCAAATTTACCTCAAAAGAACTTAATCTATAGGGAAAATTCAATGGGTATTCAATATTATTAGATAAAAATGACTAGATGTTTACCTCTCAAAAATTGTCATAATCCGAGCTCCCAAGGTTCAAAATGAAGGAATAACTCTAACTGTCGCCTTTAAGCATTTTGCCAGTGGTTCTGCTTCTGCAATCCACTTAACCGCTCTTGTTGTACAGTTTTTGCAGTTAAAAATCCGTATCTGCGAAAAACCACTTGACCGCCGACCTGCCGCTCATGCGGGAAAACGCTCGCACCTGCGAGATCGCGCCTATGGCCCTGCGTCCGCACCTACGTGCCTAGGCCAAATCCCACAGTCCGAACCTATGGTCTCCGAGCCGCAGAAGCGCTTTCGCTTCTGCGAAAAATCCTCTTCCTTCTACAGGCCTCCCTGCCCTTACTCCAGCCCGCACGTGTGACCAACTTTTCCTCTTCTACGGACATGCAGATGTGATTCTTCTCCAAACCTACCATCAGAACTCCATTCTAGAGTCATTTACATATAACTCAATATCCAGTCAAATCTTTCAACTTAGGCTTTTCGCCGTTGAACTAAGTATCCCAATTCATTCTGAAACATCTCTGAAACCAAACTAACCATCCCGATAAGTCACATAATAATATTGAACACAAAATAAATAGTAAATAGGAGAACGTGACTACAATACGCAAAACGACCGGCCAAGTCGTTATGAAAAGAATAACTACCCATGGAATCTCTAAGACACGAGAATAAAATAAAAACATGGGAAAAAGTCCCAAATAAAAGAAAGTAGGATCAATATGAGAGTTATCACGAAATAAATATGGTGTATCACTGTATACTTCAGTAGGAGACTCATCCTAGACTACATTAATAAAGGAGTTGAATAGGATACCAGATGACGAACATCTTCCTGTGTTTTTGGTTAAGTCTCGTGACCTCATGTTTATCGAAGTCACAGACTATTAAGGTATTTTTAAATGCAAGAAAAAGCTCAAATATTAAAAAGGAAAAGAACATAATATGCGGCAAAAGCAGCCGAAACATTTATATATTAATCTTAAAAAAAACAAGGGTGATAATTTGTCATCAAACCACAAAAAGACAGGGGCAGCCAAAATAAACCTTCCAAAAAGTTGTTAAACTAAGGAAAAAACAACATAAGGGAGTTCCAAATAAAAGTCACCAAAAGTGTAAGGGAACAGAGAAAAGCTAAGGAGCATTATCAACGGGAGAAGAAGGATCAACTTGGGACCTCGTAATCCTTCTCCCACTGATCAATCTCAGCTCTCAACTTTTCTTTTTTTGCTTTCGATACTTTATAGGTTGTCTTCAAAGGGGAAAGAGAACTTTCCAAGAACTGAATTTTATCTGTAGATTTGCGAAGATCTTCCTGAGCTTGGGTAAGTGTCTGACTCAATTCACCCGCGTAAACCTCTTTTTGATTAAGGAGTTCTTTCAAACCCCCTATCTCTTCAGTAGCCCTGGAGAGTTGTTCAGAAAAAAAGGTTTCCAATCTATCGTTATTGTCACGACCCATTTTACCCCACCGTTAAGTGTCGTGACGGCACCTAGTCTCTACGACTAGGTAAGCCTATTATTGCGGAAAAAGAAAGGAAACATAAAGATAAAAGCCAAAACAGTATAAGTTAATAAGCAATGATAGTGCCACTTGGCACATATAATAACATCACTCTCAAAACTCGAAATGTCACTAATCACAAGCTTCTACAAGTCTATATAGCTCTATACAACATGTCTGAAGAAACAAAAGAAAAATATCTAAGCGAGGGAATAGAAGGGGACTTTGAGGATCTGCGGACGCGATCAGAAATACCTTGAAGTCTCCTGGAATCAACAAGCATGCACTAACCCCGAGGCTGATAGCTCGTACCTGGATCTGCATACAAAAACATGTGCAGGAAAGGACATGAGTACAACACAATGATACCCAGTAAGTGTCAAGCCTAACCTCAGTCGAGTAACTATGAGGTCAGGTCAGGGCCCTACTGGAGTAAATATAATGAACTAAAACAGTAAAAGATACAAATATATTCTACAGTAAAATAGTTAAGGAAGTAATATAAATAACAGTCAAGGGAGCCCTCGGCTCAGAACAAAGAAATACACCAGGAAAATCTCCCTGGATACCCTCTTGTAGTCCCGAAACAATTATGCAATCCATGGGGATCTCCCGGAATACCTCTGTAGTCCCAAAATATATATGCAATGCTGGGGAATCTCCCGAAATATGTCCGTAGTCCCAAAGTAAATATACAAGACAGGGGGATCTCTTGGAATACGTCTGTAGTCCCAAAGTAAATATGCAAGACAGGGGTATCTCCCGGAATACGTCCGTAGTCCCAATGTAAATATGCAGCGCAATAATGACATGGAAATTACAAAATTTATATGTACATGCTGCAGAAAATTTCAAGTAGACAGTCAAAACACATATCATGCTTTCCTAATCTAAACAAGGCAAGTAAACATAGTAGTGCAGTTCAATCAAAGGAAAACCGTTTATGATTTAGAAGAAAAATCGGTAATTTTCACAAGAATAGCCCGTGTACGTACTCGTCACCTCACATACACGGCTCTCATACATCAAATAGTACCAAACATCCTAAGGAGAAGTTCCCCTACACAAGGTTAGGTAAGCCACTTACCTCAAACCGCTCAAATCAACCTGATATCACACTCTTGCCACGAGTATCCAACTCTGAATGACCCAAATCTAATAAAATCAATTGCATAATGTAAATAATACTACAAGTAACTACTTTAGCTAATGAATTCGAAGCTAAGGAATGAAAATAAGGAAAACACCCAAAAGGTTTCCCCGGGCCCACGACTCGAAATCGGGCAAAAATTACAATTTACGAACACCCATTCACTCACGAGTCTAAACATACCAAATTTACTCAAATCTGATACCAAATTCTCAATCAAAATCCCAAAATTCGTCCTAAGAACTTTTCTCAAATTTTCCCCATTTTCACCCCAAATCTGAATTTAGATGATAAAATTAAGCATAGATTAATGATAATTAATCATAAAGGAGTTAGGAATCCTTACCCAAAAACTCCCTCCGAAAATCTCCCCAAAATTCGCCTTCTACCAAGCTCTCAATCAACTTTTGAGTTATGAAAAAAAAGCCGTCGATTTTGAACTTAAAATCTACCCAGTTATCTCCTTAATCGCGATCGCGGAAACAACCTCGCGATCGCGAAGAACAACTTCGGTGCCTCATGATTTTACCTTACGCGAACGCGTCATCCTCCACGCGAACGCGATGCATTGGATTCATTGACCCACGTGATGGCGATTGACCTCACGCGATCGCGAAGGGTAACACACAGCTCCCGTTTGCCGCCTTATTTCTTTTACGCGAACGCAACCTGGCCCACGCGTTTGCGATGCCTAACCTGCCTGACCTACGTGATTACGTCCCATTCTTTGCAAACACATAGAGCTAAACCCAGCTGGAATCACTATTTCTCTACGCGAACGCGAACCTCCTCATGCGATCGTGATGAAGGAGACAAGCTGCAGAACACCAGCAAAACCAGCCAACTTCTTAAGTCCAAAAATGACCTGTTAAGCATCCGAAAAACACACGAGGCCCCTCGGACCTCAACAAAACATACCAACAAGTCCTATAACCCCATACAAACTTAGTCGATACTTCAGACCACATCGAACAACATCAAAAACACGAATTGAGCATTGTTCAAGCCTAAGAACTTAGAATTTTCCAAATTCGACAAACAACGGTGAAACACATCAAACCTAGTCCGAAAAATCTCAAATTTCACACACAGTTCACAAATGACACTACGGACCTGCATCCACTTCCGGAAGTCCATTCTGGGCTCGATATCAAAATTTCCACTACCGAATAAAATTGACAAAAATCCAACTTTCTCCAATTCAAGATTAAATCTACTATAGACCTCCAAAACTCATTCTGGATGAGCTCTTAAGCCCAAAATCACTCAACGGAGCTAACGAAGTCGAAGGAATTCCATTCTGGGACTGTATTTACACAGTTTTGACTACGGTCCAAATTCTAAGACTTAAGCTCTCATTTAGGGACTAAGTGTCCCCAAACACTCCGAAACTCTCAACCAAACCTCCCGGCAAGTTACAAAAGCAGAAATAGATTTGGGGAAAACAGATATTAGGGGATCGGGGCTCTAACTCTCAAAACGACCGACCGGGTCGTTACAATTATCTTTCTCGACTGACAATTGTTCAATCCTACTGAATTTTTTTTGCGGACATTCTTATTAAGCATGAATAAGATTTGTTTCTCTAGTTCCTTTACGTTTTACTTAAAAGCTAATTCATTGATGCTTGTTAATTGCCAAGACTAGGGGTGACAACCAAGCGGGTCGGGTCGAAAATGAGTAATGCAAAAACAGAAAAAGTTATCCGTCCCGACTCATATTTAATACGGATAGAAAATGGGTTAATCGGAGGATAATATGGATATCCATATTATTCATGACTTCTTGAATTATGATCACTTTTGGGAGAATTCCTAGTCTCCCAAACTTGAGGAACATCCAATTTGAGGCTTTACAAATGTAAAAGTTAAACCCATTATTTATCTATTGGTTATCCATTTCTAAATGGATAATATGGCTCTTATTCATATTTGGACCCTTTTTTAGAAAGTTCATTATCCACCCCATTTTTAGTGGATAATATGGGTGGATAATTATTTTCTTTTAACCATTTTCCCCCTACTAGACAAGACATAGAAACCCCTAAGTGATACCCAAGGGATCCCCAGTGTTCATGTTTTAAAGGAGATATAATGACCAACAATATTGGTTAAAATATCTTGAAGATGTGCAGATACCTAATGGTTATTTGGGTGTTAAAACATAAAAATTTGAGTTTAACCTCCATTGACAAGTATTAAAATGTTTTGAAGCTTTTAATTCAAAAACTGATTTGGTGAAATCGTTATTTATTTGGATTGGTTGTTGTTGCAAATAAAGGGAAATATCCTTTGGAGTTTATATCTCAACTTTGATGGAGTTTGGTGAAGATTCGAGGTGATTTTGACTAGAATTTCATATTAAAACTCGAAGATGAAGGCATATTCAAATTATATATATATGTCGGGTGTAGAAACGAAATGCACAATATATACAACTAACATAATTGTATACAAGTTGTATACAAATTATATGTAAATTGTAATTTTTGACCGGATTCTGTACAAAAATAATATATTCAAGTTGTAGATAAATGTCATGATCCAATTCCATGTCAGGCCGTGATGGCGTCCATCACCGTTGCTAGACAAGCCAACCGTGAACAACTTAGTGATTTTTCCATTTTTATTAAGGAATTCCAACAACTAACTTTACTTAAATTCAAAGCATTTAGTGATTAACGTATTTGCAAGTCAAACAAGCGAGAACAACTAAAGGAAATCATAACTATAGAAATACAACCCAAAAATAGTAGTCTACTAATGTGTGTGCCAAGATCTAGTATCACAGGTATGTGGGCAGCTAGTAGAGTGTACAAAAAAGATTATTATCCTACTTTTTGGAATAGTATAGACAAATACAAGCAAAAGAGAAACTCCGGCAATGCTGTTGAACAGATCGAAAAGGGGAAACTCGCCGTGAAGTCTCAGATCAACATCAAGTATGCGCGCCAGGCGGGTAACTAGATGCACCAGCCTCAGATCCTGTACAATTAAGTACAAAAACATAGTATGAGTACATAAATAATATGTACCCAGTAAGTATCCAGTCTAACCTCGAAGAAGTAGTGACGGGAGGTCGACTTGACACTCACTAGGGCTAATAATAATATATTAAAATGTTATACTAAGCATGGATTTGCATAAAAAATACTGAAAGCTCAAGAATAGGAAGATATAAGTCCTTCTTTCACAATTATAAATGCTAATTTCTGGATTATCATATAACAGTTACATTTCAAGACATTTAAGTAATAACAATCATAGAGTGTACCAAAGAATTATCATGCGCAAGTTATGCCGAGGTTGTACGACACGATTCAACATAATATTAAATTGTGCACTGCTGGAAGGTCGAACGACGCGAACCACAGATGCATATATTTACTACCGAGGCGCTCGACCCGATCCACAAATAGCAATTATTTTCAAGGAAACACAATATCTCATTTTACAATAAAGTATTCCAATAAATTCTTCAAAATAGGTGAACTTAGCCTTTTACGAATTCTTTTGTCAAATTCTAACATGACTCAAGTAATCAATTTAGCAAGTAAGAGCACAACCATTTAAAATAAAGCATGATACGGGTCCTAAACTACCCGGCATATAGCATAATAGTAGCTATGTACGGACTCTCGTCACCTCGTACGTACGTATCCCCCCACAAATAGGTTCACACATTTATTTAGTTCGCCTATGAGGTTAATTCCCTCTTACAAGGTTAGAAAGGAGACTTACCTCGTCTCAAAGCCTACTTCCCACTTCAAGAATGTGCTCAAACCTCCAAACTTGATGCCAAACGACTCAAAACTAGTCAAACATTACATAAACTAATTAATCTAAGCTCAAAAGTTCATATCTCCACTATTAAAATGATTTCCTAACCCAAATTGCAAGATTCCTAAAATTCATCCCCGAGCGCACATCCTCGAATTCTGGAAATTTTCAAAGGAAGTCGTTACCCAAAACCCATGGAACATAAATAGATGATCTCTACTAAGTTTCATGGTCAATTCTGTGATAAAATATTATTTTTATCAAACCCTAGGTTTTTCATCTAAACCCATGATTTCTACCCATTTTATGATAAAATCTACCCAAAATCTATGTATTAAACTCACATTAAGTAGAGATTACTTACCTCACAAGGTTAGGTCGAAATCCCCTCCTTAGAAGCTCTCAAATCGCCCAAGAGTGGAAGAAAATGAATGAAAAAGGTCCTAAGTCCCGTAATAAATGAACCTCACTGCCTCAGCGATTTTCGCACCTGCGGTGCATAGGCCGCACCTGCGGATCCGCTTCTGTGAACCAGGTGTCTGCTTCTACGGAATTGGCTGGGCCGACTAGGGTCACATCTGCGGATAGGCTTCCACTTCTGCGGTCCCACGTCTGTGGAGAAGGACCCACATCTGCGGAAACTAGGCTCCCCTCCTTGGGTCGCACCTGTGGTCAAAGGCTCGCAGGTGCAGGCACAGCAGATCTGGTGCACCAGCAGCCCTGTTGAGTTCTAGACTCAACTTGTGCATCGTCCGAATGGCACCCCGGGGGCCTGAGGACCCGTCCAAACATACCAACAAGTTTGGAATCATAAAACGGACTGGTTCAAACTCTCGGAATGCACGAAACAACATTAAAACTAAGAATCGCACCCCAAAACCAATTGAATCAAAGCTTTAAGAACTTCAAGTTCTTCAATTTACTTCCAATGCGTCGAAACATACTTACACGACTCAGGATGACACCAAATTTTGCGTGGAAGTCTTAAATGACATTATAGAACTATTCCTAGTCTCAGATGTCCGTTTGGACCTCGATATCACCAAAACACGTTCCAAACCAAATTTAAAGAACTTCTAAAACCTTCAAGAACCAACTTTCACTATTAGGCGCTGAAACGTTCCCGGGTCATCCAAAACCCGATCCGAGCATATGTCCAAGTCCAAAATCATCATACGAACCTATTGGAATCATCAAATCCCGATTCCGAGATTGTTTACTCAAACAATTTAGGATATTTTTTGTAAATATCTCATGCATTTGATAAAGCATTTTAAAGTTCCATCATATGTACTTTTTTGCTCCAAAATAAATATTTGAACTATTGTATACACGTCAATTTGTACAAAACTAAGTCCAAATCAAAGTCTCAGTTACATGTACTTCTAAAACGTGTTAGAGTTGTGGATGTCACGCCCCGAAATCCCACCATCGGGTCGTGATGTCGTCTAACGTTGAACCCGCTAGACAAGCCAACGTATACAGCTAAACTAGCATAATAATCTCAAATTTTCAGAATAAGCTAAAACAATTCAAAATTAATCAGCGGAATAAATACAATCCCGAGCTAAGTAAGGACAATCATAATACAACGACGCAAAATTTCCCAAAACCTGGAGTCACAAACTCACGAGCTGTCTAAGAGTGCTAAATACAAGTCTGAAAGGAAATACATGTCTGCCTTTTGAAGCTAAAGGAAAAACAAGACAGAATCGAAGACAAAGGGATGGAAGAGACGCCAAGGCCCACGACGCCAGCAGGTATACCTTGAAGCCTCTATGATAAGCTGGAAGACACTCCCACTAATGATGTCCTCCGGGTCCGGCTGCGTAATATGCACAACATAAAGAAGTGCAGGTGTAGCATCAGTACAACCGACCCCATGTACTGAGTAAGTGCCTAGCCTAACCTCGGCGAAGTAGTGACGAGGCTAGAACCAGACTACCAAATAAACATGTGCAGTTCAAATAAATAAATATACATATGCGCAACGGATAAGAAACATAGGGATAAAACAATGAATAAAGGAAAGGGGACATGTTGTGGGGAGATAACAGTTTCATATAAGATAATCTCAATAAGGAAAAGAAACAACAAGCTAGCATATCAATAAGGACAAGAAATCACAAGCTTGCACGACATCACCCTTCGTGCTTTTACTCTCTTTCCTCACTGTATAATCAATGAATATGGTACGTAATGATACATCGTACGGCACGGCATCGCCCTTCGTGCTTTACACTCTTTCCTCACAATATAAAACAATGCACGGCATCACCCTTCGTGCTTTAACACTCTTACTCACCCAAACAGCAATCACAATCAAGGGCAAGGAAGTAAACACAATAGAACAGAAATCCCGGCAAGGGAACAACAGCAGAAATCTCAACATCCCGGCAAGGGAGACAATATCAAACAATGCACGGCATCACCCTTCGTGCTTTGCTCTCATTCTCACAAAGACAAGTGCACGGCATCACCCTTCGTGCTTTAACACTCTTCCTCACCCAAACAGCAATCACAACCAAGGGCAAGGAAGTAAACAGAATAGATATAGGAATCCCGGCAAGGGAACAATAACTAAATAATTAAATCCCGGCAAGGGTAACATCAATTAAACAACTAAATCCCGGCGAGGGAACATCAACTGCACAATTAAATCTCGGCAAGGGTATATTTCAATAACTCTTTCTCTTTCTTTCACTTTCATTTCCATGATTTATTTTATCACTTAAGACAATGCTCCAAAGGATGTAATATCTCATATTTCTTCATTATTCGTTACAATTTGAGCCATGCTCCAACAGAGTATACGGAATACGATTCCCTTCACATATTCTTCACAACATATAGAAATCTTCAATTAAGCATGGAAATTACCACAAAAGCAGAATATTCACAATATAAGGACTCACGATCATGCTAGACACCAATGTATAGATACTCGTCACCATGCTTATACATCGTATTTGACAATTAGCAAGTAGCAAATTATACTCAACTCCTATTCCCTCAAGCTAAGGTTAGACCGAACACTTACCTCGGGTCCAAAGTATAGCAACCAACCCTCTAACACCGCCTTTCCCTTAGAATTCGACTCCAGAATGGTATTATCTAGGCATAATCAACTCAAGTATATCAATAAGGATTCAAAGATTCAATTACATGGCCTAATTATCCATTTTCTAGCATTCTTTCAAATTTATCAAAATTCGACCCCGCGCCCGCTTGGTCCCAACACAAGGCTCGGACCAAAACCATGTCACCCATTCACCCACGAGTCCGAATCTATAATTTGTTTCCAAATTCGACCCCGAAATGAGGTCTTAACCAAGGAAATTCAAAAGGGCCTAACTCTACCCAAATTCCAGATTTTCTACTCTACTTTGCATGTTTTAGACTTAGGAATTCATTAATTATAGATGAAAAATGAAGGAAATGAGTTAAAATTTACTAACCCAAGAAGTCTTGATGAGGTATGGCTTCAATGGATGCCTAAGGGCTTTGGAGAAGAATAAGTTTGTTACTTTCTATAAAAATCCCGTAGCTACTGGTTCTGGAAATATTTATATACGACTGGGCAAAATTTCCCTTCGCGATCGCGGAAGGGAAGTCGCGTTTGTGAAGGGTAGAATGGACAGACCATCGCGATCGCGGAAGGGAGGACGTGATCGCGAAGAGTAAAAAAAATTGGGGTCCAGAAGTTGACTTACACGAACGCGTGGGACATCACGCGAACGCGATGAAGGAGACCTGCAAGGCTACGCGATCGCGGTCAACTGTACGCGAACGCGAAGAGGAAAGGAGGGCTAAGCCCTCAGGGTCAAATAACCATACGCGATCGCGAGGGTATGGATGCGAACACGATGAAGGAAGAGATTAAAACTTCACGAACGCAGAAGAGGCTTTGCGATCGCGAAGAACAAATAGACCTGCAACAGCTGAAGCAAAAAACAGCAATTTTCCTAAGTTCAAAATCACTCCGAGACCCCTCCGAAACACTCCCGAGCCCTCGGGGATCCTAACAAATCACATGCACTAACTCAACAACATCCTACGAACTTAACCGTGCGATCAAATCGCCATTATAATATCAAAAACAATGAATCAAATCTCAAAATCCATGAATTCTATCAAATTTCATAAAACATCAAATTTTCCATTTCAACTCCGAAACACGTCAAACGACGTCCAATTTCAACCAAACTTCACAGAAAGTGCTTAAACCATATATAAGACCTGTACCGGGCGCCGAAACCAAAATACGGGCCTGATACCATCACTTTCTAATCAGATTTCATTTTCAATTTCCTTAAATATTTTCAGAAAACAATTTTTACTCAAAAATTCATTTCTCGGGCTTGGGACCTCGGAATTCGATTCCAGGCATACGCCCAAGTCCTATATTTTCCTACGGACCCTCCGGGACTGTCAAATTACTGTCAAATTACGGGTCCGGGTCCGTTTACCCAAAATGTTGACCGAAGTCAAATTTATTCATTTTAATATCAAATCTTAGTATTTTTCACAGAATCTATATTTAAGTTGTCCGGCTACGCGCCCGGACTGCGCATGCAAATCGAGGCCAATACAAATGAGGTTTTCAAGGCCTCAGAAGTACGGGATGGGTAGTAACATAGGTGATGACCCCTTTGGGTCGTCACAGTGGCCTTCGACTAAATCATCGGTATTATGCATTCGTGCTCATATTATTTTTTGTAAAATATTGGTTCAACATTAATTATTTTTAAAGTTTATATTATTACTTATCAATTTTTCCTAGAAATTATACGGCCAGCCTCTTTATTCCCAAATTTTTAAAGTATAAAAAGATTAAATTTTTAAGTTTGGTTATTTTGACAAATCACAATAATACATTTGAGGACCTATGTGGAACTGAATTTTTTTTCTTTATGGTGTTAATTAAATGAGATCAATATTCATCATTTAAGTAACTTATATTTTTCGGTAAAACTTTTACTTAATAACTTAAATATGTTGTTTAATAATATTTATGTAAATTTTTAAAGCATATATTGTAACGACCCAATCGATCGTTTTTCTTTTTAGAATCCCATACCCCTAATTAAGACTTCTCGTACTTGATTTTACTGATTTATGACTAGCGGGGATGATTGGTTCGGGATTTGGGAGAGTTTGGAGTGAAATCGGAACACTTGGTTCCTTAAAGTTGGCCAAAAAGGCCAAGTTTGACTTCGGTCAACATTTTGAGTAAACGACATTGGAATCAGGATTTAATGGTTCCAATAAGTTTGGATGATGATTTCGGACTTGGGCGTATACTCGGATCGGGTTTCGTATGACCCGGGAGTGTTTCGGCGCCTAATAGTGAAAGTTGGTTCTTGAAAGTTTTAGAAGTTCTTTAAATTAGTTTTGGAATGCGTTTTGGAGATATCGAGGTCCAAATGGTATTTTGATATGGGGAATAGTTTTGTAATGTCATTTAAGACTTGCACGCAAAATTTGGTGTCATTCTGAGTAATCTAAGTATGATTTGGTGCGTTCAGAGCGATTAGGAAACTTGAAGTTCAAAGTATGATTCAATTAGGTTTTGGGGTATGATTCTTGGTTTCGTTGTTGTTTTTCGTGTTTTGAGAGTTCGAGCAAGTTCGAATTATGTTTACAGACCTGTTAGTGCCTTTGGACGTGGACTCGGATGGCTAGGGTGAGTTTCGGACCACCCGGAGCTAAGTTGGAAAACACCAGATTTCTACTTCTAGTTTCCTTCTTCGCAAACAGGGATGGACTCGCGCGTTCGCGATGAAGGACTTAGGGGACTGGCGTTTTTGCCCATCGCGTTTGCATGGGTAATGTCGCGTTCGAGGGGGCCTGGACCCCTTTGGTCTTCGCTTTCGTGTTGTGAAGGCCGCGTTCGGATAGAAGCCTGGGCCACCCGGTTTCCTTACGCGTTCATGTGCTGGGCCTCACGTTCGCGAAGAGTAAGCGACCCAGTGTTTCGCGTTCACGTGGGTCTTCTCGCGATCGCGTAGAGCCTTTTTCTGGGCTCCTCTCGTTTATCCATCACGATCGCGAGGGCTTGGTCGCGATCGCGTATAAGGACCCCTGGGGCAGAATCATCTTTTAAAAACGGGACTTGGGCATTTATGGGATCATTTATTTAAAATTTTGGACGATTTGAGAGCTCTTGAGGAGGGGATTTCGACCTAGCCTTGTGAGATAAGTAATTTCTACCTAATGTGAGTTTAATACATAGTTTATGAGTAGATTATAACATGTAAATTAGTGAAAATCATGGGTTTAGAGGAAGACCTAGGTTTTTGAAAAAAATAGAGTTTTACCACGAAAATGGTTATGGAACTTAATGGAAATCATATATTTATGTTCCTAAGGTCATGGGTAATAACTTTCTTCAAAAATTTCTAGAATCCGGGCACGTGGCCCCGGGGATGACTTTTAGGAATCTTACAAATTAGGTTGGGCAATCACTTAAATGGTGGAATCGTGAACTTTGAGCATATATTGATTAGTTTATATAATGTTTGACTAGCTTTGAGTTGTTGGGCGTCAAATTTGTAGGTTTGTGCGCGTTCTTGAATTTGGGAAGTAGGTTTTGATACGAGGTAAGTCTCCTTTCTAACCTTGTAAGAGGGAAATTTCCCCATAGGTGAATTTGATTAAGAATGTGAGTATTTGTGGGGGCTACGTACGCACGAAGTGACGAGAGCCCGTACGTAGCTACTATTCCTGTTGTGTTCGGGTAGTTTGTGTTCACACCGTGCTTTGTGAATACCGCTATTTGATTGTCCTTGCTATTTGTGATAAATGGAATTATTTTGAGAACTTCTAAAGATTTAAAGCTTCAAGTTGAATTTCCTTTTTCTTTTAAAGAAAAAAATTTAAGGAAGAGTTTGATTTAAATGATTAAATTTATATTTGACCGCGTCGCATGACTTATTCGCGAGTGGGTTGAATAGATGCATCTATGGTTCGCGTCATTCGACCCTCCGGCAATGCACATTTTATTACTATGTTGGATCAGGCCGTATGACCTCGGCATAACTTGCGGATGTTATTTATTTGGAAATTTTTATGATTTGTACTGCTTTACTGCCTTGAAATGTAAATTGTTAAATGATATGACGAAAATTGACATTTTATTTATGAAAGAAGAACTTGTCACTTCCTGATATTTACTGTCGGTATTATTCATGATATCCATGCTTAGCATAAAACTTTAATTATGTTATTGTTGGCCCTAGTGAGTGTCAAGTCTACCCCTCGTCACTACTTCGAGGTTAGACTAGATACTTAGTGGGTACACATTGTTTATGTACTCATACTACACTTATGTACTTAATTGTACAGGATCTGAGGCATGTGAATCTAGTTATCCGCCAGGCGCGCACTCCTGATTTGGGACTGAGACTTCACAGTGAGTTGCCCCCCTTCCTAGCCGTTCAGCAGCATGCCAGAGTTTCTCTTGTTTTTCTTGTATTCTGTCTATTCTATCCCATACAGTAGGATAGTCATCTTTTGTATATTCTACTAGTTGCCCACACACTTGTGACACTAATCTTGGCACATAATAGTAGACTTAATTTTCTTTTGGGTTGCATTCCTATTTTTATGAATTCTTTAAGTTGCTTCTGCTTTAGTCGCCTTAACAATCTGTTATTTATTAAATGCTCAAAATTTAAGTAAAGTTAGATATTGGGTTTGTTTAACTAAAAATGGAAATTTACTAGTTGATTAGTGTTGGCTTGCCTAACAATGGTGTTGGGCGCCATCACGACCTATTACGGAATTTGGGTCGTGACATATATTCATCAATTTGATACACGTGTAAAACGCGTAACCAACAAGTATATAACTAAGGGATCCAACCAATTTCTTCCAAATTCCATACCAATGATAGGATGTGCTTCTATGGGCCTGACTTGTTGAATCAGCAAAGATTAGAAGCCCTATTGCTTTTTTGTCCTCTTCCTTTTATTTTGGAAGAAATTAAAAAATAAATATTTGTGACTTCTGCTATTAGATTAGCCACTATTTGAAAGAGTCTGGAACCAAAATGTGATTTTTTTAGACTCAAACGACCGAAATGTGTGGGAAAAAAAGATAGGGACTAAAATATGTATAAATCCCTTATAAAGGGCGCTATACTGTAATGGCCATTTGCCCGTTAATGTATCGCGCTCTTAAAAGGGCGTTATATTTGAATTTGAAAATACGGGTAGGTATATAGTCGTTTATTAAGGCACTACAGTATAACTCCTTAATAAACGACACTATACTTACATAAAAACCTGTCCCCCTCATTTTCGCACCTAACCAGACCCCCCCCCCCCNATTAAAGAAACAACGGTCCCCTACCTATTAACGACCAAAACAGCACGAGGGGAGCCCACCCGTCCCACAAAAAATAAATATTCTCGGTCTCACATCCTAGGTAAGGCGTTATCTCGTTGTGGGTTGCTCATTTCGGCTCCAAATCGCCAAATCTTCAAATTTCCAAAAATTTTAAATCGAGGTATTCCGACTTAGCATTTTGTCAAAACTCGTATAAAAAATGCATATTAGTTGTTTTAATGTGTTTTATGTTGTTTGTGATTTTTTTGCGATTTAACTATTTTATTATTTTTATCCGGACTATGATATTAGTGTGCTAAAAAAATTAGTAAAAATAGAGAAATTATTATTAGTTGTTAAAAAATATATTAATTAGTTACTTTTTATTGTGGTTTATGTATTTTTGTGAATGTTTTCTGATTAAATTGATTTGTTTTTTTTATCCGATGTAGATTATTTATTTGCTTAAAGACTAATAAAATAGATAAATTGTTACTTTAGTTCCCTCTAGTGGTATCTTGTGGCCTAATATAGTGCTTGTATTTGTAATGTATTGTCATTTTAGCGTATTAAAATATAGTGTCCTTTAGCGTAGTATCCTTGTTGTTATTGAAATTAATCATCTAAGTATCTATTATACGCAAAAATACGTCAAAAAAGCTAATAGTTCAAACACAAACTCTATCCAATTCTAGTCAATGATCGTAAAAAAATAACATGAGAAAACAACAATATTTTCTGGATACCTTGGTGCTAATGAACCCAGATGTGAATATTTAGTAATTAAATTTGGTATAATTATGAAAATTAATGATTTAATTTTATTATAGTAAAAATAAGTGAGCCATAAAAAAATATACAATAATAAAAGTAACATAGAAAATAGTAAAACTAACATGTAAATTAATAAAACTAACATATAAATAATAAACTAACATTTAAAATAACAGAAATATAGAGAAAATTTTCTCATATGAACACAAGAATTCAGGATATTCTTGGTGCTACTGGGCATCAAATATCGAGCTCGAAACCCATATGTGAATATTTATAATTAAATCTTGTATAATTATAAAAATCAATTATTTAATTCTATTATAGTAAAAAATAAGTGAGTCATAAACAAAAATATATAATAATACAACTAACATATAAAATAATAAAACTAACATATACAATATTAAACTAACATATAAATAATAAACTAACATTTAAAATAACAAATATGTTGAGTGATAAATCGAGAAAATTTGCTCATCATGAACACAAGAATTCAGGATATCTTGGTGCTACTGGGCCTCAAATATCGAGTCTGGAACCCATATGTGAATATTTAATAACTAAATCTTATAATTATAAAAATTAATTATTTAATTTACAAACAAACATATTAATAATAAAACTAACATGTAAAATAATAAAATAACATATTAAAGTAAAATAATGTAATTAATATTATTTAATTTATAGTAGACGACATGGAGTTTCCGCCTTTGCATCCCCGACCTGCCAGGTTGGAGCTACTGTTGTTACAGGCGATCATAGGTCGTCCCATATATGGGAGGGACAGTTACTGGCCCATACGTTCTGCGCCGGGAGAGTTGAGAATATGTGAGGCTTTCTCAAGGACCACGCTCTCTATCCCCGTATAGTCAGACGCCTCCAGGATACGAGCTTTCATAGGATTGTGGAGATCGGTCGACTACAACTGTATTGGTCGTTGATCACAGCCCTGATAGAACGGTGGCGACTGGAGACACACATATTCCATCCGCCCATTGGCGAGGCCACTATCACGTTGCAGGACGTGGATGTCTTGTATGGGCTTCCTGTTGATGGACACCATGTTGCTCTGTCGCATGCCATCAGAGAGTATACGGGTTTGCAGTACCTGAAGATGCTACAGTGGCTCACCGGTTTCCAGCCACCGGAGGAGACTGCACTGGTTGGGGCCAGTCGTCTACAGTTGACGCCCGTCCGGCAGCATTTGGAGGCATAGCACCCTGACATCACAGACGATATATCGGAACTTCATAATCACCGGTACACTAGGTTGTTGTTGCTCCTTATGTTTGGAGGGATTTTGTTCCCGAACACTTTGGGGAACCTAGTCAGCTTGAGATTTCTTAATCAACTTGAGCGGCTAGATGATTTACCTCAGTACCGCTGGGGTGCTGCTGTCCTCGGCTACTTGTACATGCAGATGTGCATGGCAAGCATGGGCACCCAGCATGACGTTGCTGGCTTTTTTCCACTGCTACAGGTGAAAACATATTCGAATACTCTATTCATTATAACATACCCAGTAAAAATATACCTTAAATTTTACGTCCACTTTGTATATTAGGTTTGGGCCTGGGAGCGGGTCCTGCAGTTGCAGCCACCTCTACCACCCTTAGCTCCGAGTGCACCACCTCCGTTTCTCCCTCTAGCTAGGAGGTGGGTTGATAGGCGAGGATATGGATGAGAGTAAGAGGCTCAACATAATCTCCCCTTGTACAGGGATTTGTTGGATTTGCTGGAGGGCACAAAGGTAAATCTATACCTAAGTTTACTTGGCCTAGCTTCATATGTGTTGCGTATACTAACGTATTCTGTTATTATTTAATAGTTCATTTGGAGGCCATACAACGACGACCTGATAGATGGCTTGCGTGATTATTGCTCGGTCGACCGACTTATGTGGAGCTCTTCCATCCCGTTGATGTGCCTTGATATTGTGGAGCATCATGCAACCGAGCGGGTACTTCGCTAGTTTGGCCGCCCGCAGCTTGTACTGCCACCACCCGCTTGGCATACCACACATTACTAGCGGGATGATCGTTCCAGGGTGGACCAGACATATGTGACATGGCTAGAGGCGCAGAGCGATGCTTGGGGCCGGCAACTTGACCTGATTTGGGCCCCCATTTCACCGCGACGAACGGATACTGAGCATGATTAAATGGGCTGGTACCGTAGCGTTAACTGACTTTTCGTCAGGAATACCATTTATCATGCTAGCGGTCTGTACGTTCTATACGTCGAGAGGCACGAGGCACTGGTATGTTATTTGGTATACTTACTTATAACTTTAACCTAGTGTTCCATTAATTATATTTTACATGTTGTGCAGGCTATTGGCCTACATCAGTTCCACAAGTTAGGACTGCAGATGCAGCGGTATATCGGAGAGGGAGCAGCCACTTTGCACGAGTATGGCTGGAAGGTTACTGATTTGTCTTCCCAGAAATTGAGGCGAGCCCGAGATGATGATTGCTTGGGATACGCAACTGATAATGTGGCGCCAGAGAAGTACCGTCATGGGGCACCAGTGGCGCCGGAGCGTGGTCGACGTGGCAGGCGTGCCCCATGAGGTAGGGGTGTCCCACGAGGTCGTGGGGGTCGGTGAGGAGGTGGTCCCCAACAAGGGGGCGTTGAGGCACCTGTTGAGGTGTTGGAGTTGATTAGCCGGGTAATCTCCATGAGCCAGACTACCCTCACAGCAGCATCCGTCATTCAGCCTTCAGCTTCATCTCACTCTAGGGACTTCGCAGGTGACCCCGTCAAATCCATTATTGATCACGGGCACGGGCATTACGCAACATGATTAGGATCAGTATTTTCTTTATCCTCCAGGCCCATCGACCGTTGCTGATGATCGGCCAACACGAGATGTGGATAGTGGGCGTCGGCTGAGTTATGGCTCATCATCGAGGGATGCTAGGGATCTTCACAGGCGCAGGTATGTTTGTATTACTATTAAATTTGAATTTGTTTTTATCTCATTGATTAACCATAAATATCTTTATATTTTTTTATTAAGGCTTCATCCTCGCCCATCACGGAGGCCACTTTGTGCGATACTGACCTGGCTGCGACGGATGATTATATTCAGGAGCCCGACGAGACCATGGTAAAAAAATTTAAATTTTTGTGAATTAACACGTATATTACTAATATATATTTTCATATACTGAAATATCTTATTATTCTGTAGGTTACTGCTGGACCGACGACCCCTTCTACCGAGCCTGCCAGCCCTACTGATGGTCATGTTGCAGTGCATCCTGCGATAAAGAGGCGACGTGATGAGGATGATCCTGATAGCGTAGCCGGGCGGGATGGGATGCGCCTTAGGCCAATGGCTGCATTGAAGCACACAGGATGTGGGACGCATTGATTCTTTTTGTATTTTATGTACATATGACATTCAGTAAATAATAGCAACAATATTTATTGTTTAGATTATATGCGCATTATATTTTTATTTCTCCGGTTCTTTGTTATTTTAATACTACAACACAAACACAAACATAGCAACTTAACATAATTTAAATTCAGTACAACTAATTAAAATACATGACACGGAAAACATAAAGATAAAATACTACACTCAACACATACATGTTTTTGTTTAGTCACTACCGCCTATTATTCTCTGCTCCAACCACTTAAATTTCTCTTCCATTTTAATTTTTTCTTCTTCCGCATATTTTAGTTTCTTCTGCAATGCCGCAATTTCTCGTTGCATTTCAGACTCACGGCATTGATATTCACCGTTCATATTCCAAACATACTGCAAACATGGTTTGTAGTATTCCTGGTTAATGGTTCATCATACCATTCCTCAAACATACAATGATTTCCGTCATTGCCTCCAAACCTTTATAGACACATCCAGTATTTGCGCCCAACATTACCATCGCACCAACATGCCTTCATAATCGCACGTTTGCTACAATAGCACCTTGGTTGGTCATTGCGTCTAGACATTTGTTAATGCAAGAAAAATGAAAAATTTATGGAAAATTTTGCTATTTGTTTTGGTTAGGCGCAGATAATGACTAAAATGGGCTAGTCATTTATAGGAAAGCACTGCTCTATGCTTCGTGTGTTAAAGATTCTTTTGGGTACAATATAGCTTTTCCAGAAGATAGCTTTTGCAGGCGAGCAGCTTTTCAGGTCGACAAGACAACACACATAACGTAGTATTTCACCGCGCTATGCTTCGCGTGTTAAAGATTCTTTCGGGTATAATACAACTTTTTTAGAGGATAGATTTTGAAGGCGAGCGGCTTTTCAGGTCGACAAGACAACACACATAAAGTAGTATTTCACCGCGCTATGCTTCGTGTGTTAAAGATTCTTTCGGGTATAATATAGCTTTTCCAGAAGATAGCTTTTGCAGGCGAGCAACTTTTCAGTTCGACAAGACATCACACATAACGTAGTATTTCACCGCGCTATGCTTCGCATGTTAAAGATTCTTTCGGGTACAATACAACTTTTCTAGAAGATAGTTTTTACAGGCGAGCAGCTTTTCAGATCGACAAGACAACACACATAACGTAGTATTTTACCACGCTATGCTTCGCGTGTTAAAGATTCTTTTGGGTACAATACAACTTTTCCAGAAGATAGCTTTTGCAGGCGAGCAGCTTTTCAGATTGACAAGACAATACACATAACATAGTATTCACCGTGCTATGCTTCGTGTGTTAAAAATTCTTTCGGGTACAATACAACTTTTCCAGAAGATAGCTTTTGCAGGCGAGCAGCTTTTTCAGGTCGACAAGACAATTGTTTTTTTTAAATGGATTTATGTTAGATTGTTGTACCTTAGTATTAATGTTAAATATCAATAAGATTTAACAACAATGGAAACATAATTTAATTTCATACATTCTGCAAGATAAACAACTACTTACACTTATTACAACCACATTACGGAAACAAAACACTACGTGTCCTTGATATTTGGGCACATTAGATGAACTTCCACCAGGAGCTGGATTACCACCGCCACCCAAACCCGTTGAAGGACATTTATGACGGTTGTGTCCTGTTTGTGACCAAATGCCATATTTGCGCGCATAAACGGTATCACCAACATCCATTTAGTTCCGTATATGCTCTTTTTTGCACTTGTCGCTCGCACAAAAACTCCTTGTTAAACACCATTTGAAATGGTTCCGGCAGACAAAATGGCCCCGGTGGCCAATAATGTTCAGCACCCACTGGCTGAAACTGCCCACTATAGGTGTTTAAGTATGCGAAAACACTATGTTATTTATCAACGTAGTTGGTTGGCCCTAAACCTGAATGTTGAAAACACTTGATGGCATGTGGTAGATGAACCATTTCCCACAAGAGCATAACCTTCTGGATTCATTTATGGTGTGCATATTATTCCCCCGGTTTTGATGGATAGCGTTGCGAACTTCAAAAATATTTCGCTCGTGGCAATACTATAAATATGAATGCCAATGTGCTCGCCGCCTATATTTATCAAATCTTTTCATTGGTATTGGCATAAATTCAGCACCCCTTTACATCAATGACGATGCACCGCTACTCCTTTCAACAAACCTCTCTGCCATCTGCTTGAATGACATCCACACCATGGTAGTGACATGCAATCCTTGTGTAGACTTCAATAACCCGTTGAAAGACTCTAATGCATTTTTAGTCAGACTTCTCCATCTTCTGCCACCATCAGCATCCAAAGTCCACTTGTCATATTGATGTCGCATCAACCAACGATAGACTCTCTTGTCTTCCTGCCTGATAGATTCCATGCCTCCTGGATTTACACTCTTGGTGTTCTGTTGCATCCATCCACATTAAATCATACAAATCCATTCTGGAAATTGGCCTTCAAGTGCCTCACACAGTAACGGTGGTAGGCATACGGTTCTTTCCATGCAGGCAAATTCTCTACAGAACTTATAATACCATCATGTCGATCATATATTAGAAAAATACCTGAACATTGTTTGACAACGTGCTCTTTCAAGTGGTTCAAAAATAGTGTCCACATCTCTTGGCTTTCATTGGCACAAATAGAAAAAGCTAAGGGAAATATACTTCCATTAGCATCTACTGCAATTGAGATCAATAGCTTAATATCATACTTTTCATAGACATGAGTGTCGTCTATGGATATTACCGGCCGACAATACATAAAACCATCAATTGATGGTTTAAATGCCTAGAACACGTATCTGAATATATATTCTGGTATTCCCGAACTCCTCTCAAGCTTCCATTCAACAACAGTCCCAGGGTTAAAGTGTTGCAATGCGGTCATGTACCTGGGTAGAGATGCAAATGACTTATCCCAGTTACTATAAACAATTTCAAACGCACGTTTGCGCCCGAGAAATGCCTTTTTTTTGGTAATGGTGCACTCATTTTCCTGGTGGACGGACGTAATACACTCTTTGATCTTGTACCTTACTTCAATGTGTGGAATCAAGACAAGAGAAATCAAGTCAACATCCAAGTTGAAGTGATTCCCACTGAATGTGTCCATTTCACAATTGTGGGTGCCAATGTATTTACCCACTTTCCACATATTTTTTTTCTTCTTCTTCACACGCAGCATCCAATTACAACCCGTAACCATCTACGACAAACAACCTTGTATACATCCGGAGATGACTCACATACCATCAACTCACGACACTCTTTTACGCTGTACATTTTCACTGTCCTACTTAAGCGCGCTTTATTAGGAAAAAGCATGCCCTTTGACAACACCGTTGGTCTAGACTCATGCCATATTGATGTCTAAATTTTGTCAGTATCCTCTGTAAGGGAATCCACATCCGGAATACTTGGCAAATGATCAAGGTAGGGAATATCCCTTGAATGAAACAGCACATGGGCCTCGTACACTCTTGGTCTATTGGGGGGTGAAGCATGCTCCCTTGTCAAATTAGGTCCAGCATTCTCTTACTCCTCATAATCACCCTCATCAGGGAAGGGTGTGTCATCTCCGGACTCATCGACATTGTTGTCATAATCACTATTCTCTTCCTGATGTTGTGCATCTGCCATATCCTGATTAAATGTCACGACCCAAATTCCCAACCCGCGGGATCGTGATGGCGCCTAACACAATACTTGCTAGGCAAGACAATGTTAGAAATTAATTAACCATTTTCTTTCGAACATTTACTTAAACGCAATAAGACAAATTAAAATAAACTAAATCCAATAATTTCCATCGAATAACTTCATGAATAATAATAATAATAATAATCAATAATTAAGCCGAACCACAAACTAAATATATAACAATAAGACTACCTAAAGTCTGGTGTCACAATTCACGAACCACTAAGAATACTACAAATAATGGGATAAAAGAATTATGTATCTTTTTTGAATGTAATAAAACAGTGTCTATAAAATTAAGAGAAGACTCCAGGAATCTGCGGACGCCAGCAGATCTACCTCGTGTCTCCGAGTATATGATGACAACTGCTAAAATCTCCTAATTCTGACCGGTACCTGGATCTGCACAAAAGAGTACAGAGTGTAGTATCAGTACAAAGACCCCATGTACTGAGTAAGTGCCGAGCCTAACCTCGGCAAAGTAATGACGAGGTTACGGCAGGGCATTAACAATATAACCTGTAAACAATATATAATAAATCAAGAAGGAAAAATTCTAAAATAACAAAATAATAACTGTAGCAACAATTATAATAACCCAGCCACCTTTTCTAGGTCTCAGCTATAACCAAAGCTCACATAAGTTTTCAAATTTCCAAACTTTGATTTTAAAAATAAAATTAAGTGCAAAATATGAAGAGTAGTAAAGTAAAACAGTAAGTTTTCATTTCTTTGCTTTCGAAAATCAATAAAACATAAGTGTCCTCCCTTATTAATCCTTGTTGTGGCGTGCAACCCGCTCCCACCTGTCAACCCTTATTGCTCCTCCCTATATATATCACCCTTATTGCTCATGTTGCGACGTGCAACCCGATCCCACCTGTCCACCCTTATCACTCCTTGTTGAGGCGTGCAACCCGCTCCCACCAGACATATCATATCACTTTATTTATCAAAATTTTCACAATTCAGGCCAAAGCCTTTCACAATATTTTTGTCTCGACAATTATAAACAGAATTCTGTACAACTCATAAACTTCATCAATTATCATTTCACAATGAGACCAACCGGAATATATATATAATCAAATTACCAGCTCATCTTTTTATGTATCATAATGAAACCAAGGGAACAATCAACACTTCCAAATACTTGAAACAATATCTAACAACAATTTAACGAAGTCAAGTAATCATGGAGACATCAATGGGCATAAAACAATTAAGCAATGAATCACATAAATTGGAAACGAGAAAAGGGATCATGTTCAACAACCAAATTGGTGGTGTATAGATGCTCGTCACCTAACCTATACACCACACATATGCAAATTCACATAACAATTAAGTGGGGATTCCTATTCCCTCAAGTCAAGGTTAAATCAAGCACTTACCTCAATTTCACAAGCAAATCACTACTCTAGCACAACTTTAGCTTTAGAATTTGCCTCAGACCCCCTCGAATCTAATCACAATTGGTTCAATATCATCAATTATTGCTTAAAGGAATCAACTTTAATGAAACACTATGGTTTTCCTATGTTTTCTTATCAAAATACAAAAATCGACCCCGGGCCCGCTTGGTCTAAATTCGAGGTTCGGACCAAAACTCGTTTACCCAATCTTCCCCGAGCCTGGATATACATTTGGTTTTGGAATCCGACCTCAATTCGAGGTCTAAATCCCCAAATTTTGAAATTACTAAGTTCTACCCAAAAACCCCAATTTTTACCATGAAAACTCAAGATTTTTGGTTGAAATCTTGTTAAAAGTTGTTAAGGAATGAATGCAATTAGTTAGAGATCACTTACCAATGATTTGGAGAAGTTTGGGTCATTGGAAAATCGCCTATGGAGGTTTAGGGTTTGAGAGAATTGAAAAAGAAGTGAAAAACTCGTTTAAAATCTGACTTAACAGGCTGCAGGTATCGCATTTGCGAACAAGGGTTCGCATTTGTGAACCCTTCGAATTTGGGCAGACATCGCAAATGCGATAAATTTGTCACATTTGCGACCAAAAATCTCGCATTTGTGAGATCTGAGGCTGGCCTAGATCTCGCATAGAGGCTTGCCAACACCATATTTTTGTTGTGCAATTTTTCTCTAAGTTTACACTCTGTAGCCTACGCAAAACTCACCCGAGCCATTGGGGCTCCAAACCATACATGCACGCAAGTCCAAAAATATCATACGGACTTACTCATGTGATCAAATCATCAAAATAAGATAAAAAACTACAAATTTAACCTCAAAACTCAAGATTTTCTTAAGAACACTCAAATTCCTAACTTTTCAATCGGATATCCGAATCATGTCAAACCAACTCTGATTCTCATCAAATTTCACAGATAGGAATTAAATATCATAACAAACTTGTTTCGGGCTCGGGAACCAAAATACGGGCCTGATACCCACAATTTCACATATTATTTCATTTCTTTATTTCTTGTAATAACCAGCTGAATAATTTTCTTCAAAAAATATTTTCTAAGGCTAGGGACCTCGGAATTTAATTCCGGGCATACGCTCAAGTCGCATATTTTACTGCGGACCTCCCGGGATCACCGGAACACATATCTGGGTCCGTTTACTCAAAATATTGACCAAAGTCAACTAAAACCAAATTTTAACTCTAGAAATTACTATTTCTCATATTTTCACATAAAAGCTTTCCGGTTTCACGCCTGTATTGCGCATGCAAATCGAGGTAAATAAAATTAATATTTGTAAGGCTAATGGGCCTGGAATGGAGTCTTATAAGATGACCTCTTTGGGTCATCACAATCTCCACATAACGTTCGTCCTCGAACGGACATAGAAAATTACATGAACTGGTAAATAAATAGGGATATTTACTCTGCATGTCCGGCTCGGACTCCCAAGTAGCAGTCTCAGCAGGCTGACCTCTCCACTGCACTCAAACTGAAGGGTAACTCTTTGATCTCAACTGACGCACCTGTCGGTCTAGAATGACTACCTGCTCCTCCTCATAAGTCAAATCTTTGTCAAATTGGACAGAGCTGAAATCTAACACATGGGACGGGTCACCATGATATTTTCGAAGCATAGATACATGAAATATCGGATGAATGGAGGATAACCCTAGAGGCAACGCAAGTCTATAAGCTACCTCCCCCACTCTATCAAGAATCTCAAATGGTCTGATATACCTAGGGCTCAACTTACCCTTCTTCCCAAATCTCATAACACCCTTCATGGGCGATACCCTAAGTAGTACTCTCTATCCAACCATGAATTCTACATCACGAACCTTATGGTCGGCGTAACTCTTTTGCCTAGAGTGAGCTGCACGAAGTCGATCCTGTATAATCTTGAACTTATCTAAGGCCTCTTGAACTAAGTTTGTACCTAATAACCGAGCCTCTCCCTGATCAAACCACCCAACTAGCAATCTACACTGGCTACCATATAATGCCTCATAGGGAGCCATCTGAATGCTCGATTAATAACTATTATTGTAGGCAAACTCCGGTAACGGAAAGAACTGATCCCAAGAACAACCAAAGTCAATAACACAAGCGCGGAGCATATACTCTAAAATATGAATAGTACGCTCGGATTGCCCGTCCGTCTGAGGATGAAATGTGGTGCTCAACTCAACTCGGGTACCCAACTCTCACTGAACAACCCTCTAAAAGTGCGGGGTAAACTACGTACCTCGATCAGAAATGATAGACACGAGCTCACCGTGAAAGCAAACAATCTCTCGAATATATATCTCTGCCAACTGCTCCGAAGTGTAAGTACTTGTCACTGGAATGAAAAGTGCTGATTTAGTCAACCTATCCACAATAACCCAAACGGCGTCGAACTTCCTCTCAGTCCGTGGGATTCTAACAACGAAGTCCATAGTGATACGCTCCCACTTCCACTCAGGAATCTCTATCTGCTGAAGTAAACCACCGGGTCTTTGATGCTCATATTTCACCTGTTGACAATTCAAACAACGAGCCACATAAGGAACAATATCCTTTTTCATCCTTCGCCACCAGTAGTGTTGTCGCAAGTCCTGGTACATCTTGGCAGCACGCGGGTGAATAGAATACTTAGAACTGTGAGCTTATTCAAGAATCAACTCACGGAGGACATCAACATTAGGCACACATATACAACCCTGTATCCTTAAAACACCATCATCTCCAACTGTAACCTTCTTGGCACCACCGTGCCGAACTGTGTCCTAAGGACCATCAAGTGCGGGTCATCATTCTATCGATCTCTGATACGCTCGAATAAGGAAGACCGAGCAACTGTACAAGCTAGGACATGGTTGGGCGAAATATCCAACCTCGCGAACTGATTAGCCAATGTTTGAATATCTGAAGCTAATGGTCTCTCACCAACTGGAATACATGCAAGGCTGCCCATACTTACTGCTTTCCTACTCAATGCATTGGCTCCCACATTGGCCTCCCCCGGATGATACAATATAGTGACATCATAATCTTTCAATAACTCTAACCATCTCCTCTGTCTCAAATTAATATCCTTTTGCTTGAACAAGTACTAGAGGCTACGATGATCCGTGTAAACCTCACGTGGCACGCCATAAAGATAGTGACTCCATATTTTTAATGCATGAACAATGACTGCCAACTCTAAGTCATGGACAGGATAATTCTTCTCATGAATATTTAACTGCCTAGACGCATATGCTATCACCCTGCCCTCTTGCATCAATACCGCTCCCAACCTAACACGAGAAGCATCACAATATACCATGAAAGATCCTGAACCTGATGGTAACACCAACACTTGTGCTGAAGTCAAGGCGATCTTGATCTTTTGAAAGCTCGCCTCACACTCGTTCGACCATTTAAGTAGAGAACCTTTCTGATTCAGCTTGGTCATTGGGGATGCTATAGATGAGAACCCCTCCACGAAACGACGGTAATAGCCTACCAAACCCAAGAAGCTCCTAATTTCCGTGGCTGAAGTGGGTCTAGGCCAGTTCTTGACTACCTCTATCTTCTTAGAATCTACTTGAATACCCTCTGCTGATACGACGTGACCCAAGAAAGCTACTGAGTTCAACCAGAACTCACACTTTGAAAATTTAGCATACAATACTATCTCTCAAAGTCTGAAGCGCTATCCAGAGGTGCTGCTCATGCTCCTCCTGATTGCGGGAGTATATAAGAATATCATCAATGAACACAATTACTAAGGGATCCAGATAAGGCTTGAAAACGCGATTCATCAAATCCATAAAGGTTGTTGGGGCATTAGTCAAGCCAAAAGACATCACCAAAAATTCATAGTGCCCCTACTTTATCCGAAAGGCTGTCTTAGGGACATCAGATGCCCTAATCTTCAACTGATGGTAGCCTGATCTGAGATCAATTTTTGAAAACACACTGGCACCCTGAAGCTGATTAAATAGATTATCAATTCTCGGTAATGGATACTAATGAAACCCTTATCAAGTAAGTCTTGCAACTACTCTTTTAATTCTTTCAACTCTGGTGGGGCCATCCGGTATGGAGGGATAGAAATGGGCTGAATGCCCGGAGCCACATCAATGCAAAAATCAATATCCCTGTCCGGTGGCATCCCCGTCAGGTCTGCCGGAAATACCTCGAGAAACTCACGAACAATAGGCACTGAATCTATCGAAGAAACCTCGGCATTAGAATCACGAATATGATTCAAATAAGACAAACACCCCTTCTCAACCATGCGATGAGCCTTGGTATAAGAAATCACTCTGCTAGGAGAGTGACCAGGAGTCCCTTTCCATTCTAACTGAGGCAATCCCGGCAAAGCTAAAGTAACTATATTGGCGTGACAGTCCAAGATGGAATAATAAGGTGACAACCAATATATGCCCAATATGACATCAAAATCGACCATGTCAAGAAGCAAAAGGTCTACACTAGTTTCAAGAACCTCAATAATGACTACGCACGAACGATATACACGATCTACAACAATAACATCCCCCACCGGTGTAGAACATAAAAAGGGACACTCAAGGAATCGGGGGGCACAACCAAATATGAGGCAAAATAGGATGACGCATAAGAATAAGTAGACCCCCGATCAAACAAAACTGAAGCATCTTTATTACAAACTGAAATGATACCTGTGATAACTGCGTCGGAGGACTCCGCCTCGGGTCTAGCTGGAAATGCATATAATCAGGGATGGGCCCCACCATCCTGAACTGCGTCACCGGGAGGACCTCTGACAGGTGGTCCTCCACCTCTAACAGGCTGGCCACCACCTCTAGCGGGCTGGCCTCCACCTCTAGCGGGCTGGCCTCCACCTCTAACTACCTGACCCCTACCCCAGCTGGGAAGGTGGTGCTGCAGCTGGTGCCAGAACTATAGCACGAGAATTCTGGTACTGAGGCTGATTACCCAAAAATTTCAGACAAGATCTCTGAATGTGTCCATACTCACCACACTCATAACAACCATCCTGATACTGAGGTTGACCTTGACAAACTGGCTGACCACGATAATAACTCTGAAGAGGAGGTGCTTTGATAGGGGCTGACTGATCAGAATAAGGCAAGTAAGATCCATGACCCCCTGAGGTACCATGGGACATATGAAGTGCTGAATTGAATGGCCTCTACCCTGAGATACCCTGAGAATCTCCTCCTCCAGACGAGGCACCGCTGAATCCGCCGGAATGGCGAGGTCTCTTGTCTGACCCCTGACCTCCCATCCCGAGAACCGTCTCAACTCTCCTGGCCGCATCCTGAAATGAAATCTCAGTCCCTGTCTCCTTAGCCATCTGCAACCTGATGGACTGGGTAAGGCCCTCAATAAATCTCCTAACCCTCTCTCTCTCAGTAGGCAACAAAAGAATAGCATGCCGAGCCAAATCCAAAAATGATTCTCATACTGGGTAACGGTCATGCCACCCTGCTGAAGACACTTAAACTGACGACGCTTCTCTTCTCTCATAATGATAGGCAATAACTTCTCCAAAAGAGGTGAGAAAACTGATCCCAAGTCAAAGCACGCGACCCAACTGGTCTAGTTAACAAATAGTCCCTCCACCATTTTCTTGGCGGAACCGGTCATCTGAAACACAACTTAGTCGACCCCACTGGTCTCCAAAATACCCATATTACGAAGAACCTCATGACAACTGTCTAGATATTCCTGAGTATCCTGTGAAGTAGCACCACTGAAGTGAATAGGGAAAAGCTTGATGAACCTGTCCAATCTCCACAAAGCATCGATGGACATAACTGCCCCATCAACGGACAACGCTGGAGCAACTGGATAAATTACCCCAACTGGATTGGCCGCTGTGGTCTGAACTTGAGGAGTAGTCTGATTAGGAGTGTGGGTAACAAGAGTCTGGACCCCTCCTCCAGCCTGAGACGCGGCTACTGCGACAGGGAGTATGCCAGTCTGGGCTACACTCTCCATAAGGCCCACTAATCTAACCAAAGCATTTTGAAGTACCAGGGTAGCAATAAACCCCTCTGGAACCTGAGCTGGTCTAGCTGGAACGGTTTGAGCTGGAGCCCCCCATCAATCTTAATATGGAGCTTTGCAGCTGGAGCTGCTGTCTGAGCATTAGGTTGTGTCCTGCTCCTGCCTCGGCCCCTGACGTGGCCTCGGCCTCTGCCCTTAATAGGAACTGCTGCTGCTGGAAGACCGGATTGTTGGTCAGCGGAAGAGGAAACACGTGTTCTCTCCATCTGTGAGAGAATAGAAGAGTTCAATCAGTATTTGTTTTAGATATAATGAATCGCATGACAGAGTAGAAATAAAAATTGAATTTGTTCCTAACTTCATAGCCTCTGAAAGATAAGTACAGACGTCTCCGTACCGATCATTCAGACTCTATTAAGATTGTTCGTGAATTGTGAGACCTAGGCAACCTAAAGCTCTGATACCAACTTGTAACGACCCAAATTCTCAACCCTCGGGATCGTGATGGCGCCTAACACAATACTTGCTAGGCAAGCCAATGATAGAAATTAATTAATCATTTTCTTTCGAACATTTACTTAAACGCAATAAGACAATTTAAAATAAACTAAATCCAATAATTTCCAACGAATAACTTCATGAATAATTATAATAATCAATAATTAAGCCGAACCACGAACTAAATATATAACTATAAGACTACCTAAAGTCTGGTGTCACAATTCACGAACCACTAAGAATACTACAAATAATGGGCTGAAAGAATTATGTATCTGTTTTGAATGTAATAAAACAGTGTCTATAAAATTAAGAGAAGACTCCAGGAATCTGTGAACGCCAGCAGATCTACCTCATATCTCCGAGTATATGATGACAACCACTAAAATCTCCTAACTCTGACCAGTACCTGGATCTGCACAAAAGAGTGCAAAGCGCAGTATCAGTATAACCGACCCATTGTACTGAGTAAGTGCCGAGCCTAACCTCGGCAAAGTAGTGACGAGGATACGACGGGGCATTAATAATATAACCTGTAAACAATATATAATAAAGCAAGAAGGAAAAATTCTAAAATAACAAAACAATAACTGTAGCAACAATTAGAATAACTCAGCCACCTTTTCCAGGTCTCAGCTATAACCAAAGCTCACATAAGTTTTCAAATTTCCAAACTTTGACTTTAAAAATAAAAGTAAGTGCAAAATATGAAGAGGAGTAAAGTAAAACAGTAAGTTTTCAAATCTTTGCTTTTGAAAATCAATAAAACATAAGTAACCATGGAGACATCAATGAGCATAAAATAATTCAGCCATGAATCACATAAATTGGAAACGAGAAAAGGGATCATGTTCAACAACCAAATTGGTGGTGTATAGATGATCGTCACCTTACCTATACACCACACATATGCAAATTCACATAGCAATTAAGTGGGGATTCCTATTCTCTCAAGTCAAGATTAAACCAAGCACTTACCTCAATTTCATAAGCAAATCAATGCTCTAGCATAACTTTTCCTTTAGAATTTGTCTCTAACCCACTCGAATTTAATCACAATTGGTTCAATATCATCAATTATTGCTTAAAGAAATCAACTTTAATGAAACACAATGGTTTTCCTATGTTTTCTTATCAAAATACAAAAATCGACCTCGGGCCCGCTTGGTCTGAACTCGAGGTTCAGACCAAAACTCGTTTACCCAATCTCCCCCGAGCCCGAATATACAATTGATTTTGGAATCCGACCTCAATTCGAGGTCTAAATCCCTAAATTTTAAAATTACTAAGTTCTACCCAAACCCCCCAAATTTTACCGTGAAAACACTAGATTTTTGGTTGAATTTTTGTTAAAAATTGTTAAGGAATGAAATGAATTAGTTAGAGATCACTTACCAATGATTTGGAGAATTTTGGGTCTTTGAAAAATTACCTATGGAGGTTTAGGGTTTGAAAGAATTGAAAAAGAAGTGAAAAATCCGTTTAAAATCTGACTTAAGAGGATGCGGGTCTCGCATTTGCGAACCCTTCGAATTTGGGCAGACGTCGCAAATGCGACATATTGAAGTCTCGCATTTGCGACCAAAAATCTCGCATTTGCGAGATTTGAGGCTGGCCCAGGACTTCGCATTTGCGAAGTCTGATATCGCAAATGCGATATCAGAGGCCTGCCAACACCAGATTTTTTATGTGCATTTTTTTTCTAAGTCTAGACACTCCGTAGCCTACCCAAAACTCACCCGAGCCCTCGGGGCTCCAAACCAAACATGCACGCAAGTCCAAAAATATCATACGGGCTTGCTCGTGCGATCAAATCATCAAAATAACATCAAAATCTATAAATTTAACCTCAAAACCCAAGATTTTCTCAAGAACACTCAAATTCCTAACTTTTCAACCGGATATTTGAATCACGCCAAACCAACTCCGATTCTCATCAAATTTCACAGATAGGACTTAAATATCATAACAAATTTGTTCCGGGCTCCGGAACCAAAATACAGGCCTGATACCCACAATGTCACATATTATTTCATTTCTTTATTTTTTGTAATAACCAGCTGAACAATTTTCTTCAAAAATTATTTTCTAAGGCTAGGGACCTCAGAATTCAATTCCGGGGCAGACCTCCCGGGATCGTCGGAACACATATCCGGGTCCGTTACTCAAAATATTGACCAAAATCAACTAAAACCAACTTTTAACTCTAAAAATTATTATTTCTCATATTTTCATATAAAAGCTTTCTGGCTTCACGCCCGGACTGCGCACGTAAATCGAGATAAATAAAGTTAATATTTTTAAGGCTAATGTGCCTGGAATGGATTCTTAATTTATAAGATGACCCCTTTGGGTCATCACATTAAATATGTCATCTTCAGGCAATTGAGACAGGACATGACGTTCAAGTTGCTTGTTTTCACTGCACAACCAATAAAATAATGAGTTACTCAAATTGATAAATACTTTACATATAGCTATATCACTTCACTTACAAATCGTACTGTGTTGACATCCTATGATGGACATTATCCTATTGGTGATGACTCCCGGATAGACCACCATGATCCAACACACCAGAACTACGCATATTCCAACTGGGCGTTGGTTCATAACTTGTAAAATTCATAGCTGACTGATACCCTTGTGGAAAATATGAGTGTTAATACAAATTGAATATAGCAAAAATAAACATCGTAACACAAAGAAAAATTGAAGTTTACCACTCGTCTTGTGAATTATGTAAAGTTGGAGAAAAATTATTTCCTCGCTCCTCATTTCCCCGTGGAGATAGTTTAGATCAGGGCCAAACTCTTTCAGCCAGAACTTGTTCGGCTAAAACTGCTCCAAAATAACCACCCGATAATTGAGGGATATCCCTGCTTTGCGCAACCTCATTGCGAACGTCTTCAAGCTTGACGTACATTTCCAACATTTTATTACAAGAAATTCCCAGTATTCATCCAGAGTCCTCAAAAAATCTTTCAGAGTTTCATCATCATCTATGTTAAACTTAGCATAACAAGCAACTCCTTGCGGAGTGACAGAATACGAATATCTTCTAGTTACTTAAAGGTTCACCGGTCGTTTGCTCACACTCGATTTTTTACATAACAACGATACCAATCTATCATACATTATAAGTGGCAACTTAACATGATACTCTGGAGATAAACTATAGCTTACTGAGTTATTCACCACCACAACTTCAACCCCCAATATATTGAAACACTAATTCTTCGCTCTTCAGATATTATGACAAAATGCAAAACAACTTAACGAAGAAAAATTTCACAAGACTTGAGACTGAATAGATTTTTACAAAATCCTTAATGTCTTTACATAAGACAATGCCCAATCCGGGGGGGGGGGGGGGGNTAAAATTGGGCGTTATACATATTTTAGTCACTGTCTATGTTTTTCATACATTTCAGTCGTTTGATTCCAAAAGAACCACATTTTGGTTCCGGACTCCTATTTGAAACAAAGTAAGAGGAAAATATTCACTCTTTAATTAGAAATTAAAATTTGAATAAAAATACCCTCTTCCATTTGTTATGGGCGGGAAGAACTGGTTGCCGTGGTGTGTGTCTGTGCTACTCCACTGGCCGATAACCTCCACAACTAAAAAAGGGACACTACCATCTCTGACTGCTCTCCACAGTTTCCTTAATGTCGAGATTTGATTATCCAACGCTCTCCCGGCAAGACATCGTCGTCGTATTAGCCGAATCTCAACTAGCCACCGTCTCCGACCAAGATCTCCTCAGACCCACTCCCGACTTCGTCACCAACCTCTACTCCACCGTTCTTCTCCATGTCGACTCTCTCCAGTTCAGTACATTTCTTCCACCCCTGCCACCCTTTCGGGCAAAAGCCCTAATCCTTTTCATTATTTTTCTGATTTCTTTTTTGGTTGCTAGGGAAGATGATGACCAGGTGGATTTTGCGGCTCTGGAGCACCTAGAGAACCCGGATGTTCATGTGGAATCGTTTCGGATTATGAATTTGTTTCATAAGATACGGGAGATGTTGACTACTTTAGATTGTCCCGAGCCATTTACTCTCAGGGATTTAATCAAGCCTGACCCTGAGCGCACCAGGTTCTTTGTCGGCGCCATGCTCAATTTTTCTCTTCACAGGTCCATTTCTCTCTCCCATTTTCTTTTTTTTTTTTTGGAACAATCGTAGCCCAATTTTCTGCACATAAATTCGTTTTACTCTGTTAGTGCTGAGGCAAATATATCGATTTTTCTTTTTTATATGTCCTTGATAAATATAGGGACACTAAATTAAGTGCTATAAGTCCGATTGTGGAAGAGCTGACTCTCATTGATGAGCAACGACGAGCTGTGGAGGCTAGAATATCTCAGGTATCTCAAGTTGTAAAAACTTTTTGACTGGAAGCTTGTTTTGCAAAGTTACTCTCAAGTTACTTACATTGTGGCTCGCAGATAAACGAAGAGATTGCAGAATATACTGAATCAAGAGAAAGGGAGATGCCTCTGGTTCAAGAAATAGACTCTAATGTTAAGGAACTGAGGCAAACTATTTCTGGTCTTAACAATCACCAAATGTCCTTGAAGGCCTCATTAAAAAAACTCAAGGAGAGGTCTAAAGAGATGGATGAGAAGGTTAGTTGTTTGGCTTGTTAGCTCCTTCTAACATCATATTTGCTTCATGAATTGCTGATTGTCATGGTGTTGCCTTACTTTACTTCTTACGTGTTCAGGGATCTATTTAGTCCTGTCAAAGATTTATATGCTAGTAACAAATGGAGAGAACTTTTTTTTTTTTTGAGATGGTAACATATTTGTATATATTAATCAAATCAGTACATAGGTTGTACTGAAACCATATTTACAAGTAGGCAAAAGAAAAGAAAAGTTCTGCTATGCAGTCCTAGCAAAGTTCTAGAATATCTAGGATTGACATAGTGTCCTATGTGTAGCTCTGTTTACACCAAAAACAAAAAAGTAAAACACAGTTTAGTTTGATCTTCTGTACTAAGTTGCTTCTGTCCTCAAAACATCTAGAATTCTTTTCTTTCCAGATTGTCCACCAAATACATGCTGGGACAGTCCTCCTTCTATCTCTGTCTCTTGCTCCAGCTCCAGCTTCATCCCAGCTAAAAAGCACTTCAGTAATCTTACTAGGCATTGGCTAAGCTATACTTCTGAGATTAATAAAGATTTTCCATAAGTGATTTGTTGTCCTGCAGTGAAGAAATAGATGGTTGATTGTCTCAGTTGTTTCCCCACATAGAAAGCACCTTGAACAAAGTGGAATCTCTCTCTTTTTGAGATTGTCTTGGGTCATGACAACCTCCTTTGCTAGCAGCCAAGTAAAGCAAGCTACCTTATATGGAACTTTTACTTTCCAAATATGCTTCCATGACCAATTAGTTAATTGCTGATTTGAATGGTTTAAGAGCTTGTATGCTGAGCTCACCTTATACATACCTTTGTTGTGTACCTGCCACCATAGTGTATCCAGCCCACTCTGTAACCCTTTAAAGTCTTCCAATTGTTTGTAAAACTCAGTCAACCTAGCCACCTCCTAGTCATTTAGCATCCTCCTAAATATAAGACCCCAACCTTAGGAAGTCCATACTTCAGCTATTGTTCTATGCTGATGTTGAACCAAACCATATATATCAGGGAAGAGTTCCTTTAAACAACCAACTCCCAACCAGTTATCTTTCCAAAAGGCAGTTTTGTTGCCATTATTTACTCTGATGGAAGAATGACTCTTCATCACAGGCCAAAGTGACCTAATGAACTTCCATAAACTGACTCCATATGTTGTATAAACCTTTGATACCCACTTGTCTTCCTCTCCATATTTAGCTTTGATTACCTTGCCCCATAAGGTTTCAATTTCCTGTGAGTATCTCCATAACCATTTCATCTTTAGGGCCTTGTTTTGGTTCTTCAGGTTCCTAATGCCTAAACCACCATGAGCTTTGCCAATTGTAAGAGATTTCCACTTAACCAAATGAATAGCCCTTTTTTCTTTGTTTCCTTGCCAAAGAGAGGATCTTCTAAGTCTATCAAGTCTCTGAATAACCCCTGTAGGAATGGGAAAGGGGGACATCATGTATGTTGGAAGAGAATCTAAGACTGAGTTGATCAAGGTGAGTCAACCTCCCTAAGACAAATATTAGGATTTCCATCTAGCCAGCTTCTTTTCACATTTTTCAGTAACAGAATTCCAGATCACCTTAGATTTGGACTTTGCTCCCAAGGGCATACCAAGGTAAATAGTAGGTAGGCTTCCTACTTCTCCACCCAAGATCAGTGCCAGTTGCTCCATTTCAAGAACTTTATTGATGGGGAATAAGTGGCTTTTTCTCCAATTGATGTGCAGTCCTTGATGCCTTCAAATAGTACCAAGATAATTCTCAGGAACCTCAGTTGCTCCTCTTTTGCATCACAAAAAATTAAAGTGTCATCAGCATACTAGAGATGTGTAACCTCCAGACTATTGTTTCCATTTTTGGCTACCTCAAAACCTTTGATTCAACCCTAATTTCTTGTTGTCTTGACCATATTGTTAAGACCTTCCATTGCTAATATGAATAGAAAAGGAGACAAAGGGTCTCCTTGTCTTAAACCTCTGTGTGCAGGAACGAATCCTTCAGGAGATCCATTAATAAGAATAGAGAATCTAGCCGTGGAGAAGCAATGTTTTACCCATTTGATCCTTTTCTCCCCAAAACCCATTCTGTCTAACATTTTCAACAAGAAGTTCCAGTTGACATGATCATATGCCTTCTCTATGTCTAATTTATAAAGAATTCCTGGCTTTTTTCTATTTGATCTAGTACCTACTATTTTAATTTTGTACTCAGTATAATATTAGTATGAGATAAGTTTAAATGAAGCGACATGATCAATGAGGATTGGTATTACCGACCCTAACTTACTTTGAATTGAAACGTAGTTTTGATTGTATCATAGTATCTGGTGCTTTTGTGTCTCTGTTGGCATTTGAACCCTGGTTTTCCATGATTTTCCCCGACTTTATTGGCCGCTAGGCCGTACCCTTGGTCCAATTGTTATTATTCAATACAAGCTAGAACATAGCTCTTAGCCAATATATTTGAGACTTTAGTAGTATTTCCTCTTATCTGCATTTTCCTCAATGCAATTTAAATGTGATTAAATTGATATTTTAATATTCATTTAGGATTTATGCTGGTTCCAAAAGATTTTTTTCCGTCCCATTTTATGATATGCAGTTTGACTGAACACAAGTTTAAGAGAGAATGAAAGACTTTTGAAACTTGTGTAAAACAAGTCATAGAAATTTGTATAGAGTAAAATGGGAAGTTCAAAGCTAAATTGTTTCTAAAATAGAATGGTTTCGTTCTTTTTTGGGACTGTTTGAAAAGGAAAGTGCATCACATAAATTGGGACAGAGGGAGTATATGTTTCTAACCTAATATAACATTTGCATTTGCGCCTCCTTCCAGATTTCTAATGCAGACTTTGCGTTGGTACAAGCTGTTCATGAAAATGCCAATTTACGTTCTAAGATTGTCCAATCACCGGTTAAGCTTCAGGTATGAGTTTTATTATGGAGCCTTGAGCTTGTTTATATTTAGTATCTGCATCAACTATGTCTTCTAGATATCTTGCGCAAAGGATGTGATTTGTTATTTGTCAAGGCAAGGGTTTGATGACATTACGCTTGCAGATATATTTATCTCGAATACAATTTCAAATGACTTATTTACATGCTGAAGCTAAAGTTTCTAAGCTGGATTTGTTTGCTTTTTTCTTTCTTTCTTTTCTTTGGTGAACCTATGACATATCTGCCTGCACCAGTTGTTTAGTGGTAGAATAGTACCCTGCCTATGACATATCTTCCTTTGTTCTTTTCTGCTGGCTGGATTGAACTGGACTGCGTGGCACAGGCTATGATTCATGGTTGAGTTGTTCTAAAAGTTCATGGCCAAAATTCATAAGCAGTAGACTTTGTTTCTGTGTTGGTAATTCAAGTTTTCTTGAAAATTTGACTCTCTACTTTAGTAGCTAAGCTTTTTCGAAGAAGTGCCAAGATACTTTATCTTTATTTGCTAAAACAATATCACTTGGTTCTTTGCTGCATGTCGCTTGGTTTCAATGACTCTACCTGTCTTTTAGTTAGATCAGTACATATTCTACTGGTGAGATTAATCACAACTTTTCTGCACTTGCTCCTCTGATATCAAGTTACTACAGCGTTTCCCACATTTGAAGTGTCATCTTTTGACTATTTGAAATTTTTAGAGAGCACTGGAGGAAAAGAAATCATTTCAAGCTGAGGCAAGGAATGCTGAAAGAGCAGCAATGCAGTCTTTTCAAAATAAAACTTCCATTCTTGAGGTTTACACAAAGGTACTTCACATGCAAAATGCTATATTACTTTCCTATCTTGTAATAACTAATAAGTACTATGTACTAGTATCTTCGCTTCACTAGAAGAAATCAAGCGTCCATTTGCTTTCATACTAATAATATATAATCTTTTATTTTTGACCTGTTTGAGTTTGTTTGAACTTTGATTTCTGATCGATTAATAACAATATAGATAGGATCTTAACTCCTTGATTCTACGTTACTGGTTTTAAGTAGAACAGAAAAATCTCTGACAAGAAAACTTGCAGAACTTTTTGGAGATCTGTAAAAGGTGAAATTGTGTACTAACCTCTTATTCGAGTGGTTTACTCCTTGCATGAGTGCCTCATGAGTCATGGCATCTCCTTTTGCACGAATGTGCCTATTTGGCCAAATCACCCTTTTCTACATTGCACGCGTAAAAAGCCACAAAGTGTTTAGTTATGCATCCATATGACTGGATAATTGTTTACTAGATCTTAGCAGCTTATTCTACAAGGTAAGAATATTTGATTGGCATATGTGGACAGTTTGCTTGCTGGACATGTTGTAAGCTATTTCTTGAGAAGGGAAAATAGAAAATTTCAAAAGAAAGAATTTGAGTGAATGTATCGTCTGCATTCAAATTTTCTCATTCTGAAGAAGAGTTGGCTGGGATGATTATAACTAATATAATAATATATGACATATACGCTTGCATGTAAAAACTGTTACCTTCATACTAGATGCAATGAAATTATTAAGATGTACAACTTTGAGTGGAAATGTTTGGTGACTTTCACTCTCATTTTGCTTTTATTTGTTTTTTATTATTGTTAAATCTTGTCTTTTCAATATCAGGCTCACCAAAAAATGTCCAAGCACTTCAATCAGATGCAGGCTATACAGGAGCAGGTTATCATTTTCTGCTGTATTTGCCTGTCTTGTTTTGAGATGAAGTTTTTCTTAGCTCTTTTGTTTGATTAGTAATATTTCATAGCTCTTCTGCATTTTTCAGAGGATACCTCTTAATTTTCCATTATAAATTATTTTATTTGAATGCATTAACTATTGTGTGTTCTTGGATTCAATCTTATTTCATCTTGCTGTTATTCCTACTTGTTGCAATTACTTTTTCTTTTTCAGTCGTTCTCTAGCCGAGGGTCTATTAGAAACAACCTCTCTGCCCTTCCAGGGGTAGGGCTAAGGCTGCGTACATCTTACCCTCTCCCGACCCCACTTGTGGGAAACTACTGGGTTTATTGTTGTTGCATTTACTATTGTTTGGAAACAAGTGAAATATTTATTCAGTAGAATAAGGAAAAGGAATAATTTATGAATAGCTAACATGTGTATAATGGGGCTGAGAAATATATGTAATTATTTCTTTGTTTAATTCCATGTATGAAGACTTGAACTAAATCCTTGTGCATTCTGATATAAGATGTCAAATATTCTGAATCCGTTGATGACATAGAACTGTTCGAATTTCACATCAATATATGCCACTTAATTTCTTCTTTTGGTTGTGTATTGTTTTCTTTTTCTTAAAAGAAGAAGAAGGAAAAAACAACAAAGTCTAAGAATGATTACGGTGAAATTTAAAGTTGTGAGAGTCACTCGCTATAGACCATTATTGTCTAGAGTTCTACCCTATTTATGTCCTTGATAGTCATCATTCTAAGCAAAGCAGTCATGAATCCCTTTACATTTTGCCAAAATAATATGAATGATACTGACAGGTTAATTCAACTAAATCTATTGAGAAAGATATTAAGGTTCTCAAACAAAAGCTGAGTGATGAGGAAGTACTGGACAAATCCCTTGAAGCTAAACTAGTTGAAAGGCAAGGAAAAGGTAGCCGTACTTTTAGCTGTTTTATTACTTTCATCTGTAATTTCCTCGTACCTCCAACACTAAATACATATCTTATCCAGCGAACCAATTGGAAGAATTAAGAAAGCAATTAAAGAAAGAAAGAGATCTTAGTTGTGAGGACGCTGCCAAAGAAATGAAACTTTTTAACTTGGAAATGGAATCAAAGAGGCATGGTCTTGAAGCAAGGCAAAAAGAGGTGGAAGGTGTGCTTGCAGAGGTACTGTTATCATGTCTTTATTTGCTAAAACAGTATATCTTTTTCGGGTTTGCTCCATACTTAAATACCACCTTTTTCATTAGGCGGATGCAGTAACTGCAAAAATTAACTCAGTAAGGGAGTCTGGAGCATCTAAATGCCAAGAGTTGGGCCGTCATTGCGAAGAAGTTGTAGCAGAGGTACAATTCCCTTCGACATCTATCTTCTACATATCTATTTTGGTAATTCAAATGGGGATTCAAACAATGGGAACTAATATAATTGAGGCCGATGGCTGTGTTAATATCTGTTTAGTATTATCTGGATCTTTTTCTGTCTGTCTGTTTTTCTCTCTCTGTCCCCCCCGCCTCCGCCCCCGCCCCCATTTATGTTCCTTTTGGCGTTCTTCCCTCTGGGTCAATGATAGATACACTATAAGCAGATCACAGAAAGGGGAACTTAGCTAATGTGCTTCTTTAGTTGGGAAGAGTTGAACTTCTGACCCGAACCCTACTTCTCTATGTTTTTTTTTTGTTGATAAAATAAGGTATTTTATTAATAAATATAGTACCAAGGAGGTACTATAGAAGTACAACAGAGAGAGCATCAAGTTCGTCTACATAGTTACAGCATCATTGCATCAAGAAATTCCAAAAGAGAGGCGGGGTTGTCAAACATATTAAATCTACAACTTGAATACAAAGATTCTAGACATCTATACTTTACAAAAGAAGAGTGTTGTATCCTTCCTTTGAAATATCTACTAATTTCTTTTCGACCATATAGTCACCGTGATGCATAGTGGCATAGTCTTCCATATTTGCCTTCAACTTTTCTCAATCTTTTGACCCTGCCAGCAAGATATAGACTTCTCACATCCTGGGGCATCACCCAAAGAACTCCAAAGATATTTAAGAATTAGGGACCAATTCTGCCAAGTGAATTTGCAATGAAACAGGATATGATTGCTGGTTTCCATTGCATCTTGACATAAAATATACCTGTTGCAGAGAGAACAGCCTCTTCTCTGTAATGCAACTTGAGTTACGCAAGCATCTTTTGCTGCTACCCAACCAAAGCAAGCTTCTTTAGGTGCTTCCTTTGTTCTCCATAACATCTTTCAAGGCCAATTATTCTCCCAGTTTTTTCGTCCTGAAATCTTACAATATTGAAGTCTCCTCCAATTGCTCATGGAAGTTCTGCCAGATCACTGGTTTCTGCCAACTCTTGCCACGATTCTTTCTTCCATTCCTGTTACAAGGCCCATAAACTCCGGAAAGATACAACTAAAACCCGTGTTTGATTCTTTCAGAAATACTGTTACAGAGTGGAGCCCAGATAATTTTTCTTTGCAATTCCATCTCTTATCCCAAAACACAATGATTCCTCCACTACTTCCTTGTGCATCCATTACTGCCCATTCCACCCACCTGCTGCCCCAAGTTGTCGAATGAAGGAGAGATTTGAAGAGCAGACTTTTGTTTCCAGTAGATACTATACACACACACACACACACACACACACATATTTCTTTGTCGTTTAGTCCCCTCACATTCCAACCAACTATTTTTAGTTTCATTTGGCAGCCAGAATTACTTTCCTTCTTTCAGTTCCCTCTTTACCTTTCTTTTTAGGAGAAGCACTTTTTGAAGATAGCTTATGTGTTTTTTGCCACGACATAAGATATTAAAAAAGCAATAGAACTTCATTTTAGTGTCTTCTTGATCATATGTGATTGATTAATCTTGTTCTTATGTCAGTTTTATCGGCACTCAAGCTCCTTAGACTTGCTACCGCAAACTGAAGTGGACCAGGCAGTTGTTGATAAAAGGAGCTGATCTTTTATTCTGTCATTTTTATGTAGAGTAGAGCCGTTCTACAGTAACAGATTGAAGTGTCCATATCTTTTTCCTTTTTCTCCCGTAGGAAAGAGCGGGAACGGTGTGAAAACCTTCATGATTCAGATGATGATTTTATGATCTGCAACATGTAAGCATTGAAATGCATGGGTTGGTGTGTTCATATCCTTCTCCTACGCCTTTAAGACGGACTAGTTTGAATAAAGATCCAGCTACTTCTTTATTCAAATCATATATAAGTGTGAAAAGTTAATAATCGCATAGATATACTGGAGTATCTAAATTATAAATGGTATTTCTTTGATTCGCCGACTTTAGACCCTAAATCCATCTTTTACCACTTCAATATATATTCTACGTTGCAGAAAAAGAAAAAAACAAATGGCCTTTAATGCCTTTCATGGATAACTAGCTGTGATTTTGCTCCTTAAAATAACCAAAGCTTATTGATAACTTAATTAGGAATTAGGGCGCCAGCAGTAAAATAAGTACAAGCTACACATGAAGGGGAAAAAAGAACTTTACTACTAAACTGACATTTTCATTCAACTGATTTGATCCAAAAAAAGATTTTCATTCACGTAACTTTACAAGTACATAAACTTGACAACAAATAAAGCTTAAAACCGAGAACTCGTGCAGATAGATCTCAGAAGGCAACTTCACTAACAATTCCTTGGAGTTTTCTCTCCAAAACTTCTGAACAAATCTGTCCCATCATATGGTAAAATGACTTGAGATCAGATAGTTGCTCCATTGACATTTTCCCCATTACTTTCCTCGCCAATGCCTCTTTCTCTTCATTCATCTTCAGTTTCTCCAAATAGGATGATGCGTTCCTTACTGTTGCTCCCATTTGCATTAACCTTGCCTCTTGTGCCAAACTCAATGCTGTATTAGACTGCAAAATTGACATAATGAAGTTTTATTATACAGGTGAGTTTTGTTATCAAGTTTCGCCCTAAATCTGCCGTTAGTAGTGCATAACTTTGTATAAATGTGGTGTAAAGCTGCTGAGAATCATGTACTACCTCAAGGAATTCTGCTCCTGCATCTAAGTCAGCAGTTTTAGATGGCTGCATTGTTCGACCTTTTTCATATATATCTCTAGCAAGGGAAAAACTTCTGACTATAATTTTCCTCTTTTTCTCCATTTCTTGATTAAGCTTCAACGGTTTTTGGATTCTGATTGAGCTGTTAATTAACTTCTTTTGATAAGCAACTACAGCCTTCACAAACTCCTGCCAAAATAACATTCAACATAGGGTAAGAATTAATAAGATAACAAGAGGTAGTATAATATAGTGCTATACATGTGACAATTTCTTGTTACCTGATAAGCAAATGTACATCCAGGATAATCAAATTCATCAGTATCGGATTGCCTCATTCGTTCAGGATGAAATTGAAGTCCCATAATAAACTTACCTTCTGTAGGATTATAAGCATCTGGATCATAAAATCCTTCTATTAAACCATCAGGTGCAAATGCCATAGGAACAAACCTCTGAGCCAATTTTTTAACTCCTTGGTGGTGATAACTATTGACTGAAATTTCCATTTTTTCATCTTCTAAAGAATCCTTAAACCAGTGGTGCAACGGCGTTTTCGCGACGACGTTGATCACATGCCTATGACCATCATAATTATCATAATCCATGTGACTTACCCTCTGATTTTCAGGTAGGTTTATTGATATTTCTTTGCCAATATCTTGTAAAAGGGTGCCCCCACATGCAACATTTAGTACTTGTGAACCTCTGCATATACCTAAATAAGGTATGTTCCTTTCTAGACAAAGCTTAGCTAATCTGAGTTCAATCGTGTCTTTTTCTTTGTCAATTGCAGTATCACTAGCGTGTAATCTCCTGATTTCTTCTAATTCAGCAGGGGAAAGATCAGAGAGTTCATCATTGTATAGAGAAGGGTCTATGTCTTCTCCTTCACAGAGAAGAACACCGTGAATTGGTTCAAAACTTTCTAATAACATATGGACCCCTGAAACTCGTGGTACAATCACCGGTACAGCTCCATAACTTACTATAAGATCAAGATGATATTCTCCTGAAGAAAAACACAATGATATCAACAATTATTTTTTTTCCATTTAAATATGAGGAAATGAAGAGAGAAAAGTAACGTACCAACAAAATCGACGAACTTGTTTTTGCGAACGGTACGTCTAGAGACAATGAGGACACGAGGTAGAACTACTGAGAGATCGGCAGCCATGGCAGCACTATAATTTTAATAGTTTCTTTTTTGTTAATTTGCAAATACTAATTATCTAAGTTGTAAAAACAAAAGAAGATGAAGGGGGATAATATATAGAGTTTGAAATTATAATTAGATAAAGCAGCTATTTAGGGGGCGATAAATGAGAAACACAGAGTTGAATTAGTGAACGGTTAAGAGGAAAAAGAGAGAAAAGAGTGGGGTTTTATAACGCAATAGCCTGTTAATTGCGAATGTAGCTATTAATAGTTGTGTCCAAGGTGACTAGGAGAGAGTACAAGATTTGATCCAATAATAAACAACTTTTTGAGGATTTGTTAAATAATTAATGTTGGATAACACGTGGATAAATGCATATTAATGGAGGCTTTTCTAAGACGGGTCAAACCTGAGGAATTGCTGATGTGGATCTGTCTATATTCGGATAACCTTTCTATTCAATATAGGCAAAATAAATCAAGTAAATGAAAAATACCTTTACTATTTGTACATCATTGTCCCTTTACAATTTTAAATTTAAGTGTATAAAAGACAAATCTCTTACGTATAAAATTAAATCTTCCATATATAAAAACAGACGTAAGGTCATAAAACTAAAAACAAATTTGTAAAGAGCCAAAAAATCAATTGACTCGGATTATTTAATTATAGGGGTTGGCTCAAGGGAGAGGCCACTAAAGCTTTTGCTTTAGCCCCCCAAACTTTTGAGGCCCCAAATATTTTAGAGGAATTTTCAAAAATCATTATTTTTAGTGACTATTAACTTCCTATAGCTACCATATACATAATTACTTCCTATAGCTACTATTCAGTTGTTATGGTAGTGTATTCGCTGTATTCGCGCTGTTGTATTCATGAATACAACAGCAAAAAGCACCTGAAAATCAAGGTAGTTCAGTTGTACGCGCATATATTCACATGTTGTCAAAATGAGAAATGAGATTCAATCTCAAGCTGCCATTGTTATGGCAGTTGAGCTCAAACGAGAGAGAAGAGAGAGAACCAATGGAGACTTCTAGAAGAGCAATATTTGGGAAATGTAAATCAGATATTACTTCACTTGTATGACCTATATATACATGTATAGGAAAATGTAGTAACTACCATTAGCTAATGACAAAAATGCCCTTACTAACTAGCTAACTATGACTATACATATAAATACAACATATTCTTAATACCCCCCCTCAAGTTGGTGGTGAAGAACTCACATCCATCTTGCTAAGAAGAGAAGTATGCTTGATGCCTGTTAAGGCCTTGGTAAGAATGTCTGCTAGCTGAGCATTTGTGGAGATGTGATGCAAGGTGATGAGGCCATCATACAACTTGTCGCGGAAAAAATGACAATCTACCTCTATATGCTTAGTATGTTCATGAAACACTAAGTTTTTTGCCATGTGTACTGCGGCCAGACTATCACAAAAGACTGGTATGGGATGTAGGCAAGGTACTGTTAGTTCTTCTGGCAGTCGTTTGAGCCAGACTAATTCTCCAACCACCTTCCTAATTGATCTGTATTCTGCTTCTACCGAGGAGAGGGAGACTCTTTCCTGCTTCTTGGACTTCCAGCTAATGGGATTATCACCCAATAGAACAAGGTATCCACTCACTGATCGTCTAGAATCAGGGCATGCAGCCCAGTCTAAGTCGCAATAAGCTTTTATAGAGCAGTCTGGATTGTTGAGAAGAAAATGTCCAAGGATGGATCATTCTTAAGATACCTCAAGACATGGAAAACAACTTTGAGGTGTGTCTCTTTAGGTGTTTGCATAAATTGGCTTAAGTGTTGAACACTATAAGCAATATCTAACCTTGTATTTGTAAGAAAATTAAGCTTTCCCACTAGCTTTCTATAGTAAGTAGGATCTGCCAGCAAGGTTCTCTCTTCTGCCTTTAATTTGAGAGTACAGTCTAGAGGAGAAGAGACTGTAGTGTACTTGTTTTCATATTCTCTTAATAAATCTGCAGTGAACTTCCTTTGTGAGATGAGAACCCCATTGTCTTTGTAGAGCACTTCCAGTCCCAAGAAGTAGTGCAACTTCCACAGATCCTTGATTTTGAATTGATCATGGAGGAAAATCTTTAGTTCCTTAATTTATTTTACATCTGTCCCTGTTAGAATCACATCATCAACATAAACAACTACAAATACAATTGAGGACCCATTCTTTTTACAGAACAAAGAGTAGTCATTTTTTGAATGTCTAAAACCCCTGGTGCATAATGCTGCAGTGAGTCTGTCATACCATTGTCTGCTTGTCCGTTTCAGTCCATATGAGGATTTGTTTAGCTTTCAAACCAGGCCAGGAACCTCAATTTGCAGTCCCTGGGGCATCTCCATATACACTTCTTCATGTAGGTCTCCATGTAAAAATGCGTTGTTTACATCTAATTGAAACAATTCCAGCCTCTTTTTACTTCTATACTAATTAAAGTCCTAACAGTTGTCATCTTGACAATTGGAGAGAATGTTTCATTATAGTCTACTCCTGCTTTTTGTGTGTATCCCTTCACCACAAGTCTTGCTTTAAATCTTTCAACAACCCCATCTGCTTTGTGTTTGATTTTATACACCCATTTGCATCCTATAACTTTCTTACCTACAGGTAATGCCACTAGATCCCATGTATGGTTAGCATATAAAGCCTCAAACTCTTGTGTCATGGCTGCTTGCCATGCTAGGTTTAAGGCTGCTTCTTCATAAGAAGCTGGTTCTAAATCATGTGAAATGCTTCTCATAATATGCTGACTATCATTGTTTAAGGCAGTAAAGCATATGTGTTGATGGTATGAAGGGGTAACATTCGGCAAGGCAGTATGTGAGGTATTTTCCTTTAAATTTGGAAGGGAGTACACATATTCATTTAGGTAGCTTGGTGTTTTGACTGTCCTGGATGGTCTTGTGTTATTACTGGTGTCTAGGGTATTGGTGGGATGATGGTGTGAAGTATCTGAAAAGTTGGGTGAAAAATCAGGAGAACCTTCATTAACATGTGGAGAATTACTTGGTTCAAAGGATGAGGAAATATTTTGATCATTTGGTGAAACAGTGTTGGTGACAGAACTTGATGGAGTCCCATTTGGTGGCTGTACATTACACAAAGTATTATTTTTGTGATTTTCATATGTATAATCAGAATGACAAGATGGTAAGACACAAGGGAAGGGAGTGTGATCAGAAGACACTATGAAAGGAAAAATATGCTCATGAAAGTATACATCCCTGTAAATGTGTATTATTTTAGTGGCTAAGTTTAGTGCCTTGTAGCCTTTTGTGCCGAAAGAGTATCCTATAAAAACATGAGGCTCAGTTCTAGGCTCAAATTTGTCCTTATGAGTTTTGAGAATGGTGGGATAACATAAGCATCCTGTCATACACCAAAACCGAGGGACAAGACCGGCACCTAGCCGGGTGAACCCGGTCAAGTAGACCTGGATTACCTTTCCTACCCAACGCGTTTCCGCCGTATATATAATGTACCATATTCCATATGAAATAACAACTTAGGATTTAAGCGTGGATTTACAAACTTAAGTTCATTTCTCTTTTAGCATTTCAACAATTTGATTCCCAAAGCATACACAATACATACATAACTTTCCAATACGGACCACGATTTCCGAATACGTACAGTGACTACCTAAAATACATATATACACCCACATCATGTCTACGGAGTCTCTACGAATACTAAGAATTTATACAATACTTTGCCGGCAACAAGGCCCCGGCTATACCTTACAATACATAATAGACTCAAAAGATGAGGATGAGGCACAAGTAACGGCGAACTGAGCTACCTACTATGGACCCACCTACATCCATATAAAAGATGTAGCGCCCCCAACAAAAGGGACGTTAGAACTGTGGAATAGTACTAGCATGTATGAGCAAACTTTACTCAAAGTAAAATCAAGAGATGCACAAATAGAAACCAGTTAAAGGAACGAACACATAATGCACAGTGATATAGCAACAAGTACAGTTGAGAGCCTTACAGATTCTAATTTCAACACATTCCCACCTTACAATATTACACTCCATCCTTGTTACCTCTCCACCCTTATTACTTTGTGTTGCAGCGTGCAATCCGATCCCACCGTACAATATTACACTTCACCCTTATTACCTCTCCACCCTTATTACTTTGTGTTGCAGCGTGCAATCCGATCCCACCGTACAATATTACACTTCACCCTTATTACCTCTCCACCCTTATTACTTCGTGTTGCAGTGTGCGACCCGATCCCACCAGATATTACATTGCATAGCAAACAATAACGGCCCACAATTCAATCACATGGCTACATATCATCAAGAGTACAATTTCATAACACCCAAACAATCATGTGTTCACAATAGTCTTTATCATCCCTTAATTCAACCACAAAGGTATTCATCAACAAGAATATAAATTCATTACAACCAACAATCCATATGAAGTTAAGCCACAATAAACCTTGCCAACAATGAGTCATATACGATATTTCCATGGTCATTTAGTTCAATTAGATCAATTCACAATTCCCCTTCATCACTTGTTACATAGACTTTATCACTTAGATACATTTAGACATTTGGGTTTGTCATCATTCTTTCATACCAACATACTCAAGCATTTAACAAACCTTGCACATGTTAAAGTAATCACATAGAAGTCACCTTTCACAATCTCAATTATCACGATAATCGACTAAGACAAATCAGAGAATGCAATCTCACACCTCAACAAAACCGGGCAATCAATTCACATATACTCTGCAAGAAAACTCATACCGAATGTTTGGACACCAACAAGGTGACTCTACAAAGATTAAAGTTAGCCATACATACCTCCAGTCGTCTCCTTTTTAATTTTTATCACAACTCACCGGACCGTCTAACACCGTCAATCTATTCCACAATGCGACATATTTCACTTAGAATTAGGAATCTTGTACTCAATTGAGCATTTTATCAAATACTATGTGACCCCTTAGACTACTAACCCCTTTTGAGAATAATTACCCAAACTTGTTCTTCCCTTTACTAGATTATGGGATTTAGTTCACATGCATGCAAGATTTCACTTTTTATTTTCAAGACCCAACCTATGTGTGTTTTATTCATATACAAAATCTGGGAAATTGGGGAAATAGGGTGAAGACTTGCCTCTTTGAATGAAGAAGATGACAATAACTTGATAATTTTCGAGCTTGAGTGATTTTGGAAAATCAAATTGGATGATGTTGAAACCTTCTCTCTCAAGAACTCTCTTCTTCTCTCTCTATTTTTGGTCTGAAATTCGTTAAAAATGAAGGGAAGGGGTGCTTTATAAAATAGGGGGTCGGGTTTGAAATTTAGAAAATAGGAGCCCCGACACAGAAATGCAGTCAGGATTGCAATCGCATTCCTGCTATGCAGTCCGCATTCCTGTCACATAGTTGGCCTCCAAATGGGTCAAAATGGGAACCACACTGCCCAGGTATGTGACCACTATGCGCTCCGCATACCTGTTATGCGATCGCATAGTGCGTCACATAACCTCCCCCGCAAAAACCACGGGGCAAGAATGCGACAACTATGTGGTCCGCATACCCAAAATGCGATCGCATTCCGGGCCGCATAGTTTTCCTCAATTTGGACAGGCTACTGTCCAGGTATGCGACCACTATGCGGTCCCCATACCTATTATGCGATCGCATAGTGCGTCGCATAACGCACAATTTCTGAAAAATTTAATTTTTCAAGTTCTGGGATACTTTTTACTAAAAATATGACCGTTTTAAGAATTTCTACAGTTATAACAGCACAGGGACCTATCCGGGCATTATTTTAGACATAGAAATTTTACTGGTCTTTACATCCTCCCCTACTTAAAATCATTCGTCCTCGAATGAGGATCGGGAAATCATTTAGTTTTGAAAACACAATATGCCAACCCCCAATTTTTTTCTTACTCTGATATTTTCTGAAATTTTGCCAGAGTTTCCTCTGTAATTAGGCCTATCTACCTGCCAGAGAGCCCCCGAAACACATGTTTCTTAACCAATTCCACACATAACTAGTTATTTCATGGCCTTGCACATAATTTGGTCACCTCGACAAGTCCCATATAATTCAATTACTTCAACATCCCATATGCACTTCAATTAATCATTACCAATCTACTCTTCAGTTAACCATTACTAATCTACACTTCAATTAATCATCTAACCATCACATGAGTTTCACATAATTTCATTTACTCTAAGGGGTTGCACATTACTCAGATAATCATAACATACACAATTATGACACAACTTGAGAAGTTACAATAGTAAAGCACTAGGGGAAAATGGGGTGCTTTTGCACAAAACTGAACATAACATATAATTTTCTTAGAGATGACAGTTTGCACGATCACTACTAGACTTATTCAAACAAATGGGGATATTTTTCTTTCATTTCATTTTCCGCTTCCCACGTGGCTTCCTCAACGTGCTGACTTCGCCACAACACTTTAACTGAAGCAATTTCTTTGTTCCTCAATCTATGGACTTATCTAACAAGAATAGCAACCGGAACCTCTTCATACGATAATTCTTCATTAACCTCAATAGTCTCAACTGGCACGATGGCTGATGGATCTCCAACCACTTTCTTCAACATAGAGACATGGAATACCGGGTGCACTAATGACATCTCAGGGGGCAATTCCAGCCTATAAGCCACCTGTCCTATCCTTTGAGCAATCCTATATGACCCGGCATACCTTGGGATCAATTTTCCATTCTTCCCAAACCGCATTACTCCCTTCATGGGAGACACCTTCAAGAATACCCAATCATCTACTTAGAATTCCAATTCTCTACGACGAACGTCCGCACAGGATTTCTGACGACTCTGGGCAGTTTTCATCCTCTCCTGAATGACTCTAACTTTTTCCATAGCTTGGTGCACAGGTCTGGTCCTAACAATTCTGCCTCACCAAACTCAAACCATTCGATGGAAATTGTTGTTATAAGAAAATTGTATAAGCGGCAAGTGATCATCCCAGCTACCCTTGAAATCTAATACACAAGCCCGCAACATATCTTCAAGCGTCTGAATAGTCCGGTATGCCTGCCCATCAGTTTGTGGATGGAATGCTGTGCTGATATTTACCTGAGTACCCAAACCTTGCTGAAATTTCTTCCAAAAGTTAGCTGTGAACTGGGCCCCTCGATCTGAGATAATATATTACTGGAGTGCCATGGAGCCTGACTATTTCTTTGATATACAACTGAGCGTACTTTTCTGAAGTAGTGGTGGACTTGACTGGCAAGAAATGTTCCGACTTCGTGAGTCGATCCACTATCACCCAAATCGAGTCGAACCTATGTGGAGTGCGAGGTAACCCCACCACAAATTCCATATTGATCATCTCCCATTTCCACATCGGTATTTCCATAAGTTGCGTCAATCCACCGGGCCTCTGATGCTCGGCCTTCACTTGCTGACAATTTGAACACTTAGCCACAAAGTCCGCCACATCCCTATTCATACTATTCCACCAATAAATTTCCTTGATATCGTGATACATTTTCGTAGAACCTGGGTGTATGGAATACCTGGAATTATGAGCCTCTGCCATCACCCTTTCCCGGAGATCATCCACATCTAGAACACATAACCTCTCTTGACACCACAGGACACCGTCATCATTGCCGAGTCAGAATGCTGAAGTCTTGTGATTCAAAATTGCTTCCCTCAATTGTGCCAAAGCCTGATCCCTGAATTGCTTTCCCTTGACTTCAACTACAAGCGAAGATTCTGCTCCATTACGCACCACGACATCCCCTTCGTCTGAGGTCGAAAGACAGACCCCCAGACTAGCCAACTGATGAACTTCCCAAGCCAAAAGCCTCTGTCCGGCTTCCAAATGTGACAAGCTACCCATGGACTTCCGACTAAGAGCATCGGCTACCACATTCGCCTTCCCTGGGTGGTACAAAATATTCATATCATAGTCCTTGAGCAATTCTAACCACCTCCGCTGCCTTAAGTTCAACTCCTTCTACTTGAATAAATACTGAAGACTCGTGTGGTCCGTGAACACGTCCACATGGACCCCATAAAGATAATGCCGCCAGATTTTTAATGCAAACACAACTGTCGTGAGCTTCAAATCATGCGTCGGATAATTCTTCTCGTGATTCTTGAGCTGCCTTGAAGCATACACTATGACTTTACTACATTGCATCAACACACACACCAAACCAACCCTCAAAGCATCACAATAAACCACAAATCCCTCTGAACCTTCTGGCAAGGTCAACACTAGGGCCGAAGTCAATCTCGACTTTAATTCCTGAAAACTCTTTTCACATGCATCAGACCACTGAAACTTGACTACTTTCTGCGTCAGCTTAGTCAATGAGAAGGCGAGAGTAGAGAATTCATCCACGAACCTCTGATAATACCAAACTAGACCCAATAAATTGTGAATCTCTATCGGGGTCGTTGGCCTAGGCCAATCCTTTACCGCTGCAATCTTTTGGGGATCAACCCGAATCCCTTCCCTGGAAACAACATGGCCCAAAAAGGTGACTGATTCTAGCCAAAACTTACATTTTGAAAACTTTGCATACAATTGGTGCTGATGAAGAGTCTTCAGAACTGCCCTGAGGTGATTAGCATGATTCTCCTGACTCCGCAATATCGTCAATGAAGACAATCACAAAAGATTCGAGAAACGGTTTGAAAACCCGATTCATAAGGTCCATAAAAGCTGTTGGGACATTGGTTAGCACAAAAGACATTACCATAAATTCAAAGTGCCCATATCGAGTCCTGAAGGCATTCTTAGGAATATCCTGCTCCCTGATTTTTAACTGATGATACCCGGACAACAAATCAATCTTTGAGAAGAACTTAGCACCTTGCAACTGGTCGAACAAATCATCTATCCGAGGCAATGGATACTTATTCTTGATAGTGACCTTGTTGAGCTGCCGACAATCAATACACATCCGAAGCGATCCGTCTTTCTTTTTGACAAAAAGAACCGGTGCGCCCCAAGGCGACACACTTGGCCGAATGAAACCTTTTTCTAATAGATCTTTCAATTGTTCTTTAAACTCCCTTAATTCTACTGGCGCCATCCTGTAAGGTGGAATAGATATTGGCTGCGTATCTGGCAATACATCAATCCCGAAATTGATCTCTCTATCTGGTGGAATCCCAGAAAGCTCGTCCGGAAACACTTCAATAAACTTGTTCACAACCGGCACGGACTCGGGGGCAGGCACCTCTGAGGTGGCGTCCGCAACCCGAACCAAATGATAGATGCACCCTTTCCTGGGCCTTAAGGTAGGAAATGAATCTACCTCTTGGCGCAACATTATTTCCCTCCCACTTGATAACTGATTCATTAGGAAACTCGAGCCTCATAATTTTGGTTCGGCAGTCGAGTTTAGCAAAGCACGAATAGAGCCAATCCATCCCCATAATTACATCAAAATCTACCATTTCTAACTCAATAAGATCAGCCGTGGTATCCCAACCACGCACAACGACAACACAATTTCTATAGACTCGCACTACCGCAATAGAATCGTCAACCAAAGTCGACATAGAGAATGGATCGTGAAGCTGTTCGGGTTCTATCCCAAAACTTGAAGCAATAAATGGAGTAACATAAGACAAAGAAGACCCGAGATCAATAAGAGCATAAACATCATGTGACTGAACAATCAGAATACCTGTGACAACATCTGGGGAAGCCTCCGCATTCTGGATACCACTCAAAGCATAGAACCGACTGGGTCCCCCTCGACCCCGTGTTCCACCCTTAATTGTACCGTGCCCTGCTGGAGCTGGAGTGCGTGCCGAAGATGTAGCGGCTGAAGAGCTGGATGGCTGAGCAGTACCCCTACCCGCAGCCTGACTGGGTGCGCGACAGTCTCGCTGGATATGGCCTCTCTCTACACATCTATAGCATACCGGAATATCCAAGTAACAAGGCTTAGTATGAAATCTCCCACACTTAGGGCATATGACCCTCCACTGCTGCTGGAACCTCCCACCGGAGCGACCCGACTGATGGAACCTCCTGCTATCTGAACCGGGTCTAAAATGACCTCCCTGCTGACCGGTCCCTACTACTGCTCTCTCTCTCTCCATCCTTATTTTCAATTTCCAAGCATCTGTAGCCTGGGCGAATCCCACTATTTTCCATAATTCATAATAACCAAGGGACCAAGGCCCTGAACAAACCGACGAACTCTAGCCTCCATAGTCGGCATCATGTGAATAACATATTTGGACAAGCACACAAACTCCATATGATACTCCTACACACTCATGTTGCCCTGCTTAAGGACCTCGAACTCCGCAGCACGGGCTGTCATAGTCTCGGCAGGCAAGAAATGATCCATGAAGGCATCAACAAACTCATCCCACTTTACCGGAGGGCTCCCCTCCCCACAAGAACTCTCCCACATTTCAAACCACAAATATGCCGCTACCTTCAGACGATAGGAAGACAACTCAACCCTCTCTATCTCAGTAGCCCTCATAACTCAGAGAGTCTTGTACATCTCATCAATGAACTCCTGAGGGTCAGCCTCTAGGTCGGTGTCTGCGAACTATGGAGAGGCTAACCGCATAAACTGGTTGACACTGGAACCCGAATAATCCCCTTTCTTGCTAGAGGATACAGGGGCATCATGCGATATTTGGTCCTGGGAGGCCACTAACTGGGTTAACATCTCCCCTGAGGTCCCCATTCGAAATACCGGGACCAGAAGCTGGGACTGAAGAAGGATCAGGAACATCAGCGGGAGGGACTGTAGCACCCTCTGCTGGAGCAGGAATAGGAATATCCTGGACTGGGATGGAAGAGACAGGCCGATTCAAGGCCGGGGAATCATTCTCACCCGCACCATCAGATAAAGAATTCACGGCCACTTCTGGGGTGGCATTGGCCTCTAGGTCGAGTTGAGATTTCTTCTTGGGTGCCATTTACTGAAAATCAAAACAATGCACGAGTTAGGGATAGACAACCTCACCTTCCACCACATCGCACGATATAGAATAGCAAAAAAAGGGTACTTTCTTAAATGTCCATGCAGCCCCCTAATTATAGATGTGGTCGACAACACATCGATAAGAAGGGCTCTACTAGACACGGCTCCGAGACATCCTAGGACACTTTTAAAACCTTAGGCTCTGATACCAAGTTTGTCACGCCCCAAAACTAAGGGACGAGACCGGAACCTAACCGGGTGAACCCGGTCAAGCGGACCTGGATTGCCTTTCCTACCCAACGCGTTTACCCCGTATATACAATGCACCATATTCCATATGAAATAAAAAATTAGGATTTAAGTGTGGATTTACAAACTTAAGTTCATTTCTCTTTTAGCATTTCAACAATTTGATTCCCAAAGCATACACAATACATACATAACTTTCCAATAAAGACCACAATTGCTGAATACGTACAGTGACTACCCAAAATACATATATACACCCACATCATGTCTACGGAGCCTCTACGAATACTAGAAATTTATACAATAATTTTCCGGCAATAAGGCCCCAACTATACCTTACAATACATAATAGACTCAAAAGAGATGACATGAATTACACACGACACCGGGAGGAAGTGGGGCTCACCAGTACTTGCTGAAAGATGAGGAGGAGGCACCACTAACGGCGAACTGAGCTACCTGCTATGGAACCACCTACATCCATATAAAAGATGTAGCGCCCCCGGCAAAAGGAACGTTAATACTGTGGAATAGTACTAGCATGTATGAGCAAAATTTACTCAAAGTAAAATTAAGAGATGCACAGATAGAAAGCAGTTAAAGGAACCAACACATAGTGCACAGTGATATAGAAACAAGTACAATTGAGAGCCTTAAAGATTCTAATTTCAACACAATCACATTTCAGCTTTATTACATTCTGTTGCGACGTGCAACCCGATCCCACCTTACAATATTACACTCCATCCTTGTTACCTCTCCACCCTTATTAATTCGTGTTGCTTCGTGCAACCCGATCCCACCGTACAATATTATACTTCACCCTTATTACCTCTCCACCCTTATTACTTCATGTTGCGGCGTGCAACCCAATCCCATCGGACATCACATTTCATAGCAAACAATAATGGCCCACAATTCAATCACAGGGCTACATATCATCAAGAGTACAATTTCATAACACCTAAACAATCATGTGTTCACAATAGTCTTTATCATCCATTAATTCAACCACAAAGGTATTCATCAACAAGAATATAAATTCATTACAACCAACAACCCATATAAAGTTAAGCCACAATAAACCTTGCCAACAATGAGTCATATATACGATATTTCCATGGTCATTTAGTTCAATTAGATCAATTCACAATTCCCCTTCATCACTTGTTACATAGCCTTTATCACTTAGATACATTTACACATTTGGGTTTGTCATCATTCTTTCATACCAACATACTTAAGCATTTAACGAACCTTGCACATGTTAAAGTAATAACATAAAAGTCACCTTTCACAATCTCAATTATCACGATAATCGACTAAGACAAATCAGAGAATGCAATCTCACACCTCAACAAAATCGGGCAATCAATTCATATATTGTCAGCAAGAAAAATCATACCGAATGTTTGGACACCAATAAGGTGACTCTACGAAGATTAAAGTTAGCCATACATACCTCGAGTCGTCTCCTTTTAATTTTTATCACAATTCACCGGACCGTGTAACACCGTCAATCTATTCCACAATGCGACATATTTCACTTAGAATTAGAAATCTTGTACTCAATTGAGCATTTTATCAAACACTATGTGACCTCTTAGACTACTAACCCCCTTTTGTGAATAATTACCCAAACTTGTTCTTCCCTTTACTAGATTATGGGATTTAGTTCACATGAATGCAAGCTTTCACTTTTTATTTCAAGACCCAACCTATGTGTGTTTTATTTTTACACAAAATCTGGAAAATTGGGGAAATAGGGTGAAGACTTACCTCTTTGAGTGAAGAAGATGATAATAACTTGATAATTTCCGGACTTGAGTGATTTTGGAAAATCAAATTGGATGATGTTGAAACCTTATATCTCAAGAACTCTCTTCTTCTCTCTCTATTTTTGGTCTGAAATTCGTTAAAAATGAAGGGAAGGGGTGCTTTATAAAATAGGGGGTCGGGTTTGAAATTTAGAAAATAGGAGCCCCGACACAGAAATGCGGTAAGGAATGCGATATGCGGTCCGCATTCCTGTCACATAGTTGGCCTCCAAATGGGTCAAAATGGGAACCACACTGCCCAGGTATGTGACCACTATGCGCTCCGCATACCTGTTATGCGATCGCATAGTGCGTCACATAACCTCCCTCGCAAAAACCACGGGGCAAGAATGCGACAACTATGTGGTCCGCATACCCAAAATGCGATCGCATTCCGGGCCGCATAGTTTTCCTCAATTTGGACAGACTACTGTCCAGGTATGCGACCACTATGCGGTCCCCATACCTGTTATGCGATCGCATAGTGCGTTGCATAACGCGCAATTTCTGAAAAGTTTAATTTTTCAAGTTGTGGGATACTTTTTACTCAAAATAGGACCGTTTTAAGAATTTCTACAATTATAAAAACACAGGGACCTATTCGGGCAGTATTTTAGACATAGAAATTTTACGGGTTTTTACACATCCAAAGCTTTTAAGATGTGAGTATTTGGGTTTTTTCTTGTAAAGTATCTCAAAAGGTGAGCTGTTACTTATGACTGTAGAAGGTAATCTGTTAATCAAGTATGTGGCTGTGAGGATGCATTCTCCCCAATATTCAATAGGCAGTTTGGATTGATATAATAGGGCTCTTGCAGTCTCTAGCAGATATATGTGTTTCCTTTCCACCACACCATTCTGTTGAGGTGTGTATGAACAGTTTTTTTTTTGTGTATGATCCCTTTTGAATTGAAAAATGATGAGGTTTTATTGTTGACAAACTCCAGTCCATTATCAGACCTCATATACTTAATTTAAGACTTGAACTGGTTTTCTATCATGCATATAAAATTTCTCAGTACTTGAAGAGTGTTGCTTTTGCACCTTCGAAAATATGTCCAGGTGGACCTACTGAAGTCATCAACAATAGTAAGGAAATATTTGTAATTATCATGGGTCACTGTGTGGTATGGTGCCCATAGGTCTATATGTACGAGCTCAAAAACTTTTGTGGATGAAGTGGTTTTTTGAGGGAATGGGAGTCTTGTTTGTCTGGCCATGGGGCAGATTGAACAAAAGAATGGTTGTTTGGGTGCAAATTTTACAGGTATGGAGGATATTCCCCTCATTTTCACAAAAGGTACATGGTCTAATCTATTATGCCACAAATAATCAACACATTTTACATAAAATGAACAATTGGAAAGTGATGTACGCACATTACTAGAATTAGAAGATGTATAAAAACCTTCTTTATTGATTGAGAATGGAACATTTACAAAGGATGATGAAAGGCAATCAGCAGGGCAATTTTCCAAATGGTCATTATTTACAGTGAGTGATGTGTGTGATTGTGTACTACTTGAATTGCTAGAAGCAACATAACAAGAGTTTGAAATAAAAAGAGTAGAGACAGAAGCAGAACCAAGGAACTGGCATCTTGAGTAGAGGAACTACAAACCATTCCTAGCTCTACCAATCTCCAAAGGCCTCTTCATTGAAGGGCCTGTAAAATGCAGGATGAGTCAGAAAATTGAACAATCGACTTAAGATATGATGTTAGACAATGAACTGAGAGCAAATTGAACTTAAATCTAGGGACAAACAACACTTTGTGTAAAGTCAGTTTAGGACTAAGAATTGCATCTCCAATATCTTTCACTCTCACTTTGTATCCATTTGGTAAGGTTACTAGGAAAGGGTAAGGTAAAATTCTAATGTTGGTCAATAAGGATTTGTTATAGGACATATGATTTGTAGCTCCGGAATCTAAGATCCAATATTCAGCACATGATTTGAAACATTTACATGAAATATTACCAATGATTTCCTTATGAGTAGAGCAAGCCCGTATACCTGCAAAGTTTGCTGCTCCACTAGTGATGTTGTTTGAGACTTCAATTGCGTTTCCACCATGGAATTTCTTCAACAAATGTAGCAGTTGGTTGTACTGTTCCTTTGTCAAGTTCTAAATCCCCACGCTTTGATTTCCAGCATCTATTTCACTGTGTCCTCCAGGAATCATCTCTTCTGATCCTCCATACGCATTTGCAGCAAATGCCATGTTCTTCCCTTTATTGAATTTAAAATACTGTGGGAATCCATGTAATTTGTAGCATTTGTCTTTAATGTGCCCTTGCCTCTTGTAGTAATCACAAAATAGGCGTGGCCTATTTGATGGATAATTGCTTCTGTATGAGTTGTTTCCTATGTTATTTCTCTGCTGAGTATAGTTCGTCCTAAAAACCTAGTTTTTAGGACCACTGACATTCATTGAAGCAGATTCTATCATCAAATGGTTATTTGGCCTAACTTCCCTCTGCTTTTCTTCTTGGATTAGGATGGAAAAAGCTTGCGCAATGCTGGGTAACAGATTCATCATCAAAATGCTCCTTCTCACAACTGTTTAGACCTCGTTGAATCCCATTAAGAACCTAATTAACCTCCTGTCTTGCTCCGCTTTCTGCATACTTGCTTTGGAACCACAAGTACATTGGCATTTGCATTGAGCATGTTCATTTAAATTGATTTAAATTTGCTTAATTTTTCCCAAAGCTTCTTCATTTTTGTATAGTATCCTGTAATGTCTAGGGTTCCCTGACTTAGGTCGTTAATTTCCCTTTGAAGCTGGTACAATTTTGCTCCATTCGTCTGATCGTACCTATCCTCCAATTCCTGCCATAATTCCTTGGCATCGACCACATATTGTAAGCTGTCTGCTAAATCCTTCGAAAGCGAGTTGAGAATCCACGACGTTACCATATCGTCGCATCTCTCCCACTGTTCAAATGTCGAATGATCGGAACCTGGCTTCTTACACTTCCCATTGATAAAGCCAACCTTATTCTTCACAGAGAGATCTCTGAGGACACCTCTTCTCCAAGACCTTTAGCCAGTTCCGTCAAACACTACCGGCACCAGTGTCGACCCAACACTTTCCGAAGGATGCATGTAAAGAGGATTGCTCGAATCTAACATATCCTTGTTTATGTTAGATGAATCAGTTGAATTCTAAGTATCACCATCTACCGCCATGATCTAGGATGAATCAATTTACAAATTTTGCGAAATGTGGGTGAATATTAGGGTTTCATAATCTTCGACTGCTGACTGCTAATTTAAACAGAAATTGATGACGAAAATGATAAACCTAAACGAGAATTGAGTTATATGTGAGCCTGAGCTCTGATACCATGTCAAAATGAGAAATGAGATTCAATCTCAAGATGCCATTGTTATGGCTGTTGAGCTCAAACGAGAGAGAAGAGAGAACCAATGGAGACTTCTAGAAGAGCAATATTTGGGAAATAAAAATCTGATATTACTTCACTTGTATGACCTATATATACATGTATAGGAAAATGTAGTAACTACCATTAGCTAATGACAAAAATGCCCTTACTAACTAGCTAACTATGACTATACATATAAATACAACATATTCTTAATACATGTATTCGCGCCATGTATTCATGAATACAACAGCAAAAAACGCCTAAAATCAGGACAGTCCAGCTGTACGCACATGTATTCATATGTAGTTGTATTCATGAATACAACAGTAAAAAATGCCTAAAACCAGGGCAGTCCAGCTGTACGTGCATGTATTCATATGTATTCGCGCCATGTATTCATGAATACAGTAAGGGGAATCACCTTGAAAATAGGTGTGTCCAGGTGTCTAAAAGAGATGAAAAACATAAATAGCGTATTCCATGCCTTATTTCATGTCTCAATGGTAGTATATACCATAAATACTTATTTTGCTATAAAATATAAAAGTAGCTGTAGAAATAATATTTTGAAATGATTTTGGTTTATAATAAATAGGATGTATACATTTGCTATAGGAGGTAAAATTTCAAATATTTTAATAGATTCCCTAAGTTATTTTGGATTAGACAATATTAAAATTCATAGAGAAAAGTACAAAATCTTTATTAGCAAGATAGAAATACTAATACTTTTTAATAGTTAGAACTTTGAATTAGACTATTCAAATCTTCATATTAGTAAATAATATCTTTTTAACAGGATCCAAGATAACATATTGCAAACACCTATCTTGCATCTTATTAACTTGAATTAACCTTATTATTATCAGATCTTTATTGTGAATTTGAAAGCTTTATATCTTGTAAAAGTATTATATATTATAAGCAAAAATATATATAAAAAAAGAAAAGGCCTCTCGTTTAAATTTGGCTTTAGGCCGCTAATTTTTTGGACTCACCATTGTTTGATTATCGCGATAGAGAAATTAATCTCCAAATTAAATTTGAAATTGTATTTATCCCATGTTTGATTATGCATATTAGCTCATATCGATATAAATTTAATATCAAAACAAGCATACATTAATTTATAGACCTTAGAGTTTCTCTAGCATCATCTATGTGAATTTATGGGGAAGACCGTGACTTCTTGTGCCAGTCGATCTTTATATTTTCAAGAAGAAATTTCCTGAGTTGAAGCAATGCATTTGTAAATTCTACTACTGCATATTTTTAATAAGGTGTGTCTAACAAAAGTGAGAGGCATACAATGTTGGCAAAGAAAACTCAAGTGGCTACTTCTAAAAAGGGAAGATAAAAGTCCATATAAAACCTATCACAAAGTCAATTAAGGTGTAATAATTAAGGGATCAATGAGGCAACTTTCAGTAATAAAGAAAATAGTGAAAAAAAAGAAGAGATAAATATGTTTCTTCGTCAAATAGATGTGCGATGATTACGCACACAAATAACAAATGAACAAAAAATTACACAGATAACAAAACCTAAAGAAAGATTTCATTCAGACTATAGCATTGACTTTAAAATTAACACAAAAATGAATTATTAAGCATTAATGGATTAATAGGAAAAGATTAATGAGAATAATATCTTGGATGTTGAGGGTAAGACTTTTGTTTTCGTTTCTTTGTGTTTTTAAAAAAGGAAGAAGAAGAAGAAATCAGTAAAACTTGTCAAAAATATAAGAATCCAATATGCAAAGAATCAGATATTAGTACATAGAAACTCCAGATTATAATTAACCAAAATCTAATAAGATGTTCGATTCTTGAAATTATTTACCGGAAATGATAAACTAAAGGACGCAGTATAACACCCGATTACATAGCATTTGTCTGCAAAAATTGGCTAGCATTTAACATAGTTCGCTATTTTCGCCTCAAAGGATATTGCTGGAGAATGGGATGTTTACACTGTCATATAATAGTTTTCTTTTAAGAACAACGTACGCCTGTAGTTTAAAAGTGATGGAGATGATGATAATAAAATTGAAATTTCTTATAATTTAATCTGAATTTGTTCTTGATCACAAGATTATTAATTTGGATATTAGCAACCCCGTTAGATTAAAAATCAAGATTAGTTGATCTCATTAACTAAATCATACAGATAGATGATGCATATAGAGATATGATCATTGAACCGACTCATTGAATAATTCATAATGGTTAGAATTACCATGGACTGTCAATAGTATATTCTCTTGAATAATATGATGTAAGAGATTCCTTTGAACCTGAGATCGTCATAGTAATTGACAGGTTATTTATTGTGCTTTGATACTAGACACATATGACCCTAGGCCGATAATTGAAAGGAATTAGGTACGATTGAATACTTGTAGAATTGGTGATTGATTAAAATGAAATCTGTCAACTTTTGGTAATGAGTTTAAGCTCCATGTTGACATGAATTATAAACGACCAAATTAAGACCTTGGCTAGGGCAATTGAATGAAAGAAGAAAAGAGTTTCTTCGGTCATTCAATGGTCGATTATATTTGACATGAACACATAGTTCGTCGCCTGTTAGGATTTAACAGTTGAACCATATTATAGAGTGTCTCAAAGCTATAAGGACAGAAGGAATTACTACATTATTTTTCTACTAGTTCTTGAGAGTAAATCGTATACTTCATTCTATCCGGCCGTTAAGAAGTGCTGCTAGACGGCACCCTTGATTAGTATATTGATACGATCAATTTATTACCAACTTAGTATTGAACCTATGGGGTCGCACACTAACGAGTGTTCTGATCTTTATTAAAGGATTAATTACTGTTTGATAATTAAATTAGTCAAATAAATTAAAATATTAGTTTACATGAAATATTATTATATTTTTTGTTAGCACATAAGATGTAATTAATATTGTAAATAAATTAAAATATTTTATTTGGAATAAATAATTAAATTATATCTTTTGATTGAAATATATATGTGATGTATATTCAATAATCATAACTAGTATTTATTTATATATGGGATGTGTGTGTATATATATATATATATTAATAAAGACTACTTATTAAGTCAAATTAGAATTGAACTAGCGAAGAAAGTCCATAAAGGACGTCGCCAGCTTCTTACCTATATGGAAAGGGATTGGAATTTTCCATTGAAAATTATGGAAAAGAAGTCCAATTCTAGAACCGGCTAACTCACGTACTATAGTCCATGAAGGACGTTGACGGCAGCAACTCATTAAGAATGGGATTGCAAAATTTTCCTTAACTATTCCATGGAGTTTATTTTTGAAATAAATTTTTAGCAGGAGTAAATTATTACCTCAATCAAATAGAAAAATGATTCATAAGCGGTGCTATATAAAAGGTGAGGGAGGAAAGATGCCGTAGTAATTCTTGAGAAGAAAATCCACTTTATAAAAGTGAGAGTAATACAAAGTCAAGAGAGAAAATACAATTACAAGAAAAATATTTCTTGTTCGGGGTATTTGCATCCATATCCGCTTTTCGGGTCACGTTTTAATTTATACACGCTTTGCAAAAAATATTGCGAGCGTGTCCACTTTTCGCGTAATTTCAGGCATACAGGCCTGAAGTAGCAAAATTTTTTGCCTGAAGTGTAGCAAAACTTCAGATATTTTTGCATGGAGTTTGTCCTGACTTGCAAAGGCAATTACGCAAATTTCAGTTCATAGTGCAAATGGCAAACTTCATGTAATGACCCGACCAGTCGTTCCGAGAGTTTAGCCCTGTTTTCTTTCCATTTCTGATTCATTCTTATTTGGTTGAGCTCTATTGTGTTGCGCTGGGTTGATCGATTCGGGTTCGGGTTGGTTGTGGTGAGAAATGAGATACTTAGTCTCTTTGATTGGTGATTTAGTTGGAAAAGTCAACCGGAAGTTGACTTGTAGGTAAATGATCTCGCAATGAGGGTTTCGTGGCTCAGATAGTTTCATTAGGTGATTTGGGACTTAAGAGTCTGTTCGGAATGTCATTCGGAGGTCCAGAGTAGAATTAGGCTTGAATTAGCGAAAGTGGATTTTTGGCGATTTCTGGTCGGCAGTGGAAAATTAGCTATCAGGTTCGGAATGAAATTACAAAAGTTGGAGCAGGTTCGTAGTGTCATTTAGGATGTGTGCGCAAATTTTCAGGTCATTCGGACGTGATTTGGGTGGTTTCAGCATTGTTGGCGATTTTCGAAAGTTTAGAAATCCTTAGGCTTGAATTTGGATTCGATTTGGTGTTTCGATGTTATTTTGAGCGTTCCGAGGGTTCGACTAGGTTGGTATATTGATATATGACTTGTTGGAGCTTTTGGTTGAGGCCTTGAGGGGCTCGGGGTTGATTTCGGATGATTTCGAGAGGTTGGAAGTTGGAAAAAAATTGCAGCAAACGGATGCTGGTGCAGGCCTTCTGGTGTGGCTGCACCTGCGGATGGGGAGCCGCAGGTACAAAGGCGCAAGTGTGGAATGCCTTGCGCAGATGCGGAAAAGAGGAACCTGGCTTGGGAACGGAGGTGTGGAAGTTGGGTCGCACCTGTGGGCCCGCAGGTGCGTGATGAGGACCGCAAATGCGAAATTTTGGCTTAAGTGATATTCCTCACCTGCGAGGGATTTTCTGCAGGTGCGGCGCTGCAAGTGCGGGGATTTGGTCGCAGGTGCGATATAGCTGGGCAGAGCCAATATAAGGTTGCCTTCGCGAAATTTTCTCATTTTCTTCACCATTTTTGACGGATTTTGGAGCTTTGAGCAGAGATTTCAAGGGGGAATCAAGTGTATTCTTATGAGTTAAGCTACATGGACTTTGTATCTTGTGTTTATGGCAATTATCCCATTGTTTAATCATGTTTAAGTGGTGAAATTGGAAGATTAAGGGCTTGAAACTTGAGAGTTTAAATTGCGGAATTGAGGGGTCATTTGGGGTCCGATTTTGATGTATTTGTTATGCATGAACTCGTGAGAGCGCAAGGATTCTAGTTTTGTAATTTTTATCGGAATCCGAGTCATGGACCCGGGGGTCGGGTTTGGTCAATTTCGGTATTTATGATGTAAGTTGGATATTTTCGAGTGGGCTTTGTCCCTTTAGCGTATTTTGATGACATGAATCTGTTTTGAATAGATTCGGAGCACGTTGAGGTCGAGTCGAGAAGAAAAGGCATCGCAGAGTAGTTTTCTTTCGGTTTGAGGTAAGTAACGAACGTAAATCTTGACTTGCGGGTATGAAACCCGATATTTCATATTGTTTTGATAAATGAGGTGACACACATGCTGGGTGACGGGCGTGTGGGCGTGCACCGGTAGGGATTGTGACTTGGTCCGTCCCATAAAAATTATTAAGCCGCGCATTTGATTTGAAATCACGTGATACTCCGTATTCTAGAGATTTACACTATATTTGGGCTGTTTGCCATGTTTGGGGCCTTGTGTCGACCTGTTTGGACCTTCAGGGGTGTTTTACTACTATTTATCATACTGTTTTTGATAGAAAATATGATCTCAGTCATGATTTATACTTGTTCATTTTGATTTCTGTTTATCACCCTGTTTTCAAACAAATGAGAAATGTTTTGGGCCAAGTCCCTCTGATTGTGGTGAGATGCCCAAGTGGCTTGTGAGGGTGATAACTGAGACAGGCCGACAGCCGGATTTTTGAGGATAGTGATGGATCGAGCTGCACGCCGCAGCGTTATATACATATATATTGGGTCAGGCTGCATGCCGTAGCGTTATATATATATATTGGATCGGACTGCACGCCGCAGTGATATAGCGCTTGGGTTGAAGGAGCCCCTACGGAGTCTGTACACCCCTAGTGAGTGCAGTCGACTATTTATGGATCGGACTGCACACCGCAACATTATTTATATATACAGGGATCGGGCTGCACGCCGCAACGGTTATTATATAGCACCTATTGAGCGTGAGTGCTGATTGACGAGAGATGAGTCACGAGTGACTGAGAGGCTTGCCCGAGAGGCTTTATATTGTGAGTGACACTGTGCCCGAGGGGCTTATTTGCTATGAAACTACTATTTTCACTGTTCTTTACATTTTTGCCTCTAAATAATAAATATTGAACCAATGTTTTATGTGAAATTTGAAAAGGGAAAACTGGAGTTTTATGAAACTTTGGGGACGTAGATCCTTGACTTGATTTATTGATTTCCACTGATGTTTATTATATGAATTTACATGATTTTAAAAGCACGTCACTGCACTCAAGTCCTTATTAATATTTGTTACTTACTGAGTTGGTGTACTCATATTACTCCTTGCACCTTGTGTGCAGATCCAGGTGCCCGTATCGAGTGGGACTCGGTTGTTCTCTGTGGAGCTGGTCGGAGACTGTGAGGTACCTGCACGACGTTCGCAGCCCCACCCTTCTCCCTCTCATTTTGTCGCATATTTACATTTTTCTAGACTTGATGTATTAAGGAAATACCGTGTCAAATTTTATGTTCTATTTAGCGCTCATGACTGTTGACTCCGGGTTTGGGGATTTTGGTTCAGATTTTTTCTTTGATTATCCGCAGATTTTGAAATACTAAACGTGCAAGATTTTTGATACATTTTTTTGTTGTTTTAAATGGAAAGTTCTTCGTATTATGTTCAATAAATTGGCTAGCTTAGTACCACGATAGGCGCCATCACGACCAATGTAGGATTTGGGGTCATGAGAAGTTGGTATCAGAGCCTAGGTTACATAGGACATACCGATCATGAGCATGTTCAGTAGAGTCTTGCGGATCGGTACAGAGACATCTGTACTTATCTTCGAGAGGCTGCAGAACCCTTAGGAAAAATCTCACATTTCTTGAATTCTTGTCGTGCGAATCTATTGATTCTGGCAACTAAACTTCTACTGTTTCATTCTCTCACAGATAGTGAAGACACGCGCTATCGGACAGGGCGATCAGCCACCAGTGGGACCCATGAGGGGTCGAGGATGCGGTCGAGGCCGTGGTAGAGGTAAGGGTGCAGCCCGTGCAGCTGCCGGGGCAGTACCTACAGACCCGCCTATTGTTCCAGATCAGGTCCCAGCCCCAGATGCTCCAGTGGGACCAGCTCAGGCGCCAGCTGTGCCTATTGTTATTCCGGGTTTTCAGGAGACCTTGGCGCAGATTGTGACTGCATGCACCTGTCTTGATCAGGCAGTCGCTATTCCTACATCAGCCACTACTTCTCAGGCCGGGGGAGGTACTCTGAATCCAGCTGCCCGTACACCTGAGTAGGTTATTCAGGGGCTTCAAACCCCGGAGGCAGTCCTAGTTCAGCCGGTTGCTCCAACCCAGGATTTTGTGGTTCCAGCTATGGCAGACGATGAGCAATGAGGTTGGAGAGATTTGAGAGGCTTCGACCTCCGACTTTCAGTGGTGCTGAGGGAGAGGATGCCCAGGGGTTCTTAGACAAGTGTTAGAGGATGCTTCACACGACAGGGATATTGGAGACTAGTGGGGTCTCGTTTACTACCTTCCAGTTCTCAAGAGCCGCACACTTGATGGGAGGATTATGAGAGGCATAGGCCCATTGGTGCAACACCCCTTTCTTGGCAGAAATTTTTCACTCTCTTCTTAGAGAAGTATGTTCCATAGTCCCACAGAGAGGATCTGCGCAAACAGTTTGAGCAGCTGCGACGGGGAGATATGACGGTGTCACAGTACGAGATGAGGTTTTCGGAGCTTGCCCGTCATGCTATTTGACTAGTCCCTACAGAGAGAGATATGATCAGGAGATATGTGGATGACCTCTCATATCATCTTCGTATTCTTATGACCAGAGAGAGAGAGTAACGGGTGCTACTTTTGAGCAGGTTGTTGATATTACTCGAGAGATTGAGTCGTTTCGTTTCCAGGAGCGAGATGAGAGGGAGGCCAAGAGGCCTCGAGGGTATGGTAGTTTCGGTGGTGTTCCTTTAGGGGGGCAATTCCAGCATGGCAGGGGCCGTCCTTTCAGGCAGGCTCAGTCGGGCCATGCAGGTTACCGTGGGGGATCCGCTGGTCATGGTCCTCACAGTTATCATCAGGGGCACCCATCATTCAGTGCTCTTCCAACCTAAAGTTCATCTCGAGCACCGTCGGTTCAGGGCTCATCTATGCCTGATTCTTCCAGAGGTTATCCTGGTGCTAAGGGTTCCCTTCAGTCCCTGTCTCCAGCACCGAGGAGTTGTTACGAGTGTGGGGAGTTTGGGCATATGAGACGGCAGTGTCCTTGTCTTCTTGGGGATCCTTCTCAGCATAGGGGTCATCCCTCGACATCAACTCCAGTTACTTCGCCACCCGTCCAGGTTGCGAGGGGTGGGGGTCAGGTAGCTAGAGGCCGCCCTAGAGGGGGAGGTCGATCCGGTGGAGGTCAGGCCCATTTTTATACACTTCCAGCCAGACCAGATGCTATGGCCTCCGATTCAGTGATCGCATGTATTGTTCCAGTTTGTCACCGAGATGCTTCGGTCTTATTTGATCCTGGTTCCACGTATTCCTATGTTTCATCGTATTTTTCCCATATTCTAGCTATGCCCCCGGGTCCCTAGTCATATCTGTGCATGTGTCAACTCCGGTGGGCGATACTATTGTTGTGGACCGCGTGTATCGGTCATGTGTTATATCTATTGGGGGTTTAGAGACCCGAGTGGATCTTCTATTTCTTAGCATGGTTGACTTTTATGTGATATTGGGCATGGATTGGCTATCACCGTGTCATGTTGTTCTAGATTGTCACGCTAAGGCCGTGACCTTAGCGATACCGCGATGTCCGAGAGTCGAGTGGAGAGGCTCTATTGATTATGTGCCTTGTAGGGTGATTTCATACCTGAAGGCTCAACGTATGGTAGAGAAAGGATGTCTGTCTTATTTGGCTTTTGTGAGGGACGCCAGTGCTGAGACTCCCACTGTTGATTCTGTTCCTGTAGTCCGTGAGTATCCGAACGTGTTTCCTACTGATCTTCCAGGCTTGCCGCCGAACAGGGATATTGATTTTGGCATTGAGCTGGTGCCAGGCACTCAACCTATTTCTATTCCACCGTATCGTATGGCACCATCAGAGTTGAAGGAATTGAAAAAGCAACTTTTAGGAACTCCTAGAAAAGGGGTTCATCCAGCCTAGTGTGTTACCTTGGGGTGCACCAGTGTTGTTCGTGAAGAAGAAGGATGGTTCCATGAGAATGTGTATTGATTATAGGCAGCTGAACAAGGTTACAGTCAAGAATTAGTATCCTCTGCCTCACATTGATGATTTGTTTGATCAACTTCAGGGAGCTACGGTGTTCTCTAATATTGACTTGAGATCCGGGTACCATCAGCTGAAGATTCGAGATTCAGATGTTTCCAAGACGGGTTTCAGGACCCGTTATGGCCACTATGAGTTTTTGGTGATGTCTTTTGGGATGACCAATTCCCCAACAACGTTCATGCATATGATGAACAACGTATTCCAGCCATATTTGGATTCCTTTGTTATTGTGTTCATTGATGACATCCTGGTGTATTCTCGTAGCCAGGAGGAGCATGCCCAGCATTTGAGGGTTGTATTGTAGATATTGAGAGGCGAAAGCTTTATGCAAAGTTCTCCAAGTGTGAGTTTTGGCTTGGCTTAGTAGCATTCTTGGGGCACGTGGTGTCCAGCGAGGGTATTCAGGTTGACTCGAAGAAGATAGAGGCGGTGCAGAGTTGGCCCAGGCCGTCCTTAGTTACAGAGATTAGGAGCTTCGTTGGTTTGGCAGGGTATTACCGTCGCTTTGTGGAGAGATTTTCTTCTAGTGCTTCACCCTTGACCAAATTGACTCAGAAGGGTGCTTTGTTCAGGTGGTCAGACAAGTGTGAGGAGAGCTTCCAGAAGCTCAAGATGACTTTGACCTCAGCTCCAGTGTTAGTATTTCCATCAGCTTCAGGTTCTTATACCGTGTATTGTGATGCCTCGAGGATAGGCATTGGTTGTGTTTTGATGCAGGAGGTTAGGGTGATTGCCTACGCCTCGCGCCAGTTGAAGACTCATGAGAAGAATTATTCGGTGCATGATCTCGAGCTAGCAACCATTGTTCATGCCTTGAATATTTGGCGTCATTATTTATATGGGGTTCATTGGGAGGTTTTTACTGATCGACGTAGCCTGCAGCACTTGTTTATGCAGAAGGATCTAAATTTGCGTCAGAGGAGATGGTTGGAGCTTCTCAAGGACTATGATATCACTATTCTATACCATCCGGGGAAGGCCAATGTAGTGGCCGATGCCTTGAGTCATAGAGCAGAGAGTTTGGGGAGTCTAGCATATCTTCCAGTAGACGAGAGACCATTAGCACTTGATGTTCAGACCTTAGCGAACCAGTTGGTGAGGTTGGACCTATCGGAGCCCCGCTGGGTATTGGCTTGTGTAGCCTCCAGGTCTTTTCTTTATGACTGTGTCAGAGAGCGCCAACATGACGACTCGCACTTGCTTGTTCTTCGGGATAGGCTCCGGCGAGGGGATGCCAGGGATGTGGTTATTGGCGATGATGGTGTTATGAGGATGTAGGGTCGGATATGTGTGCCTAATGTAGATGGGCTTCTGGAGTTGATTCTTGAGAAGGCCCACAACTCGCGGTATTTTATCCATCTGGATGCCGGTTAAGATGTATCAGGATCTGAGGCAGCATTATTGGTGGAGGCGGATAAAAAAGGATATTGGTGGATTTGTAGCTCGATGTCTTAACTGCCAGCAAGTCAAGTACGATCACTAGAGACCAGGTGGATTGCATCAGAGTTTGGTTATTCATGAGCGGAAGTGGGAGCGGATCACCATGGATTTTGTAGTTGGACTCCCACAGACTTCGAGGAGGTTTGATGCTATATGGGTTATTGTAGATCGGCTGACTAAGTCCGCTCACTTCATTCCTGTTGGTACTACTTATTCTTCGGAGCGGCTAGCTAAGATTTATATCAGTGAGATTGTTCGACTGCATGGTGTTCCAGTTTCCATTATTTCCGACAGAGATACTCAGTTCACATCGTAGTTTTGGAGGTCCGTGCAGAGAGAGTTGGGTACTCAAGTTGAGTTGAGCACGACTTTTCACCCTTAGACGGATGGTCAGTCCGAGCGCAATATTTTGATACTAGAGGACATGTTGCGCACTTGTGTTATTGACTTTGGGGGTTCATGGGACCAACTTCTGCCACTCACGTAGTTTGCATATAATAAGAGTTATCAGTCAAGCATTCAGATGGCTCCATATGAGGCTTTGTATGGGAGGAGGTGTAGATCTCCGTTGGTTGGTTTGAGTCGGGCGAGGCCAGACTCTTGGCTACGGATTTGATACAGGATTCTCTGGATAAGGTAAAGTTGATTTAGGAGCGGCTTTGCACGGCGCAGTCGAGGCAAAAAAGTTATGCAGACCGGAAGGTTCGGGATGTATCTTTCATGGCTGGGGAGAAAGTCCTGCTGAAGGTGTCACCCATGAAAGGTGTTATGCGGTTTGGAAAGAGGGGCAAGTTGAGTCCCCGGTTCATTGGGCCTTTTGAGGTGCTTCAGAGGGTTGGAGATGTGGCTTATAGACTTGCCTTTCCACCTAACTTGTCGAGCATGCATCCAGTGTTTCATGTTTCCATGCTTTGGAAGTATATTGGTGACCCGTCTCATGTTTTGGACTTCAGTTCGGTTAAACATGAGGGTGATATGTCTTATAAGGTAGAGCCATTAGCTATTTTGGGTCGTCAGTTCAGAAGGTTGAGGTCTAAGAACATAGCTTTAGTAAAAGTGCAGTGGAGAGGGCAGCCGGTGGAGGAGGCCACCAGGGAGACAGCGGGAGATGCGGAGCAGATACCCCACCTATTTGAGGCTCCAGGTATGTTTCTAGACCCGTTCGAGGACTAACGTTTGTTTAAGAGCGGGAAAATGTAACGACCTGATCGGTCATTTCGAGAGTTTAGCCTGTTTTCTTTCCATTTCTGCTTCATTCTTGTTTGGTTGATCTCTTTTGTGTTGAGTTCGGTTGATCGATTCGGGTTCGAGTTGGTTGTGGTGAGAAATGAGACAATTAGTCTCTTTGATTGGTGATTTAGTTGGAAAAGTCAACCGAAAGTTGACTTGTAGGTAAATGATCTCAGAATGGGGGTTTCATGGCTCAGATAGTTTCATTAGGTGATTTGGTACTTAGGAGTGTGTTCAGAATGTCATTCGGAGGTCCGGAGTAGAATTAGGCTAAAAACTTCAGCATACGGGGCTGGAGTTCCTCTAGTTATAAAGACAAAAACTTCAGCATACGGGGCTGAAGTTTTGTCTTTGTAACTGGGGAACTTCAGCATACAGGGCTGAAGTTCCCCAGTTATAAAGACAAAAACTTCAGCATACAGGGCTGAAGTTCCCCAATTACACTGGGGGACTTCAGCTCTAGAGCTGAAGTTTTGTCTTTGTAACTAGGGAACTTCAGCATACGGGGCTGAAGTTCCCCAGTTATAAAGACAAAAATTCAGCATAATGGGGCTGAAGTTCCCCAGTTTACAAAGACAAAACTTCATCTCTAGAGCTGAAGTTCTCTAGAGCTGAAGTTTTGTCTTTTTAATTGTCTTTATAACTTGGGAACTTCAGCTTTAAAGCTGGAGTTTGTAACTGAGAAACTTCAACTCTAGAGCTGAAGTTTTGTCTTTGTAACTGGGGAACTTCAGCATACGGGGCTGAAGTTCTCCAGCTATAAAAACAAAAACTTCAGCATACGGGGCTGAAGTTCCTCCAGTTACATTGGGGAACTTCAACTAAAGTTTTGTCTTTGTTACTGGGGAACTTCAGCATACGGGGCTGAAGTTGCCCAGTTACACTGGGGGACTTCAGCTCTAGAGCTAAAGTTTTGACTTTGTAACTGGGAAACTTCAGCATACGGGGCTGAAGTTCCTCAGTTATAAAGACAAAACTTCAGCATAATGGGGCTGAAGTTCCCCAGTTTACAAAGACAAAACTTCAGCTCTAGAGAACTTCAGTGTGTGTGTGTGTGTGTCATATATATATATATATATAACACGCTTTGTTGTACAATTTTAACTACATATATATATCATGTAGAATATACGTACCAATCTTCTTTTTATAGTCCTTTGGCTGATCGCACCACCAGTGTGCAAGGAGCCTCCCTTCTCGGATGTGTGAGCTTTCTTTCCTTTTTCGTTCTTTTTTAAGAACTCCACGGTAAGCCACTGCCTTTGCAAATCCCTCTAAAAATCGTCAAGCAACCAGTTAGGCTTCTGGTTGTACAGTTTAGCGTTGGAGAAACTATGCGACAACCGCTTTCGAGCCTTAAGATTAAAATTACGCGCCACCTCCGCGCTATAGCGGTGTTCCCATACACACTTGCTCTGTATTTCAAAAGTTAAATATTGTATGAAAATATCATAAATATAAATAATTATAAAGCTTAAAAGAAAATTTATACCTTAAATTCATTGAAAATTTGCTCCTTCAGCGAGAATGGGAATTCGCTCCAACTCGTATAAGGGGCATCATAAAGCTTTCTGGTGGCGTTGGTGATTATCCTCATAGTAGTGTTACTCGGTATGAACCTGCAATTTAATAAAAAAATACATATATATTAGTACAAACTGTACAAAACAATAAACGTAAAAAAATCAAGTTGCTCTTACCCATCACCCTCAGGGACTATGATGATCCTGCCATACTTATCCTTATGCACCTCCTCGTCATCATCAACATCATCGTCGGAAGCAGGTACATTAGATGCATGTGTGGAAGGTGTACGGGGGTCAGAGCTAGTATCTCTCAGGCGAAGGCCTGTAAGAGATGGAGTCGATGAGGAAGATGGTTGTGATCCCTGTGACTGCGACATCACGGGATCGATCGGAAGCTGTTGTGATACTGATGCCTTTGACCTCCGTGGCTGTGGCACCAGTGGATGTGACCCACGTGGTTGTGACATGGATGGATGTGAGCCATGTGATCGTGAGGCTGCTGGATTGTATGCTGGACGTACAGTCCTAGGGCTCTGTGCTGAAAGACCCGGTGTCTGCACAAAGATGTAGCTGGGCTTGTGATGCTGTGGTGCCTCATATTATCCATCGGGTGGAGGATAAGACATAGGCGGCGCCTGTGAAGAGGGTGGAAAATAGGGAGGA
>MDKI01103349.1:0-18446 GCA_005239505.1 Nicotiana paniculata
GGGTTTAGTTTGGACATTTATATAGTTAGGGATTGGGTAGTTCTCAGTCGTTGGATTTGGAAAGATCAACGACTGAGATTTAGCACCTCTTAAACGTCGTCATTTTGGGTACTGGGTTTGGGCAGGCCAGGTAAGGGGGTTTGGGCCTGGGTTGTTTGTAGAGGCAGATTGGGCCTGGGTTGTTTGTAGAGGCAGATTGGGGTTGGGCCTGGGTCTTTCTTGGCCCAGGTCCGATTTTGTTTTTTTTTCCTTAACTAATTAGCTTAATTATTCTAATTAAATTAAACTCTACTTTAATCCAAAAATGTAGCAATTAATTTTAAACCTTATTTTTCATCTATTTACATATTTATTAAGAATAAAATATCCAATTATATATTCTTAATTAAATCTATGATTTATCGAATAAAAAATGATTAATTTTCATAGTAATTAGTTATTAAAGACTATATTACGTTAGGTACTCGTCGTTCGTCTATTGTTTAATTGATAATAACTTCATAATTTCTTGATAATGCAAAATTTTAATAATTTTGAAAAAATGAATCATGGATATACAAACAATGCAAGTGATTCACAATTAATTACCGAAAAATCAACAAAAATTCATAAAATCCATTGATTTATTGGGATTTTTATAGGACGATACGGCGAGTAAAAATCACATGCTCACACCTTCCTGAAATAAAAATCTTAAAATCGTATAAACAATATAATCTTAAGAAAAAAAATAAAGTAGTATTTGTGGGCATATAAATTTTATCGGAATAAAATCCGTAAAATAATATGGACTATATTTTAATATATTAATCCAAACAAATATTATGGGCTAATATAATTGGATTAATTATATAAATCAAATATATATTAATTAAATAAATAAGTCTTAATCCATTGGGCTAGCCTATTTAATTGGGCTTAAGTAATGAGTGTGCTTCATTAAGCCCAAGATGTCATCTTCCTAGAGGCCCTGTTTGGTGCCACGTGTCAAATGATGTGGCACGCCAAGTCAAGCGGAAGAGCCAATAGGATCGTGCCACGTGTCAAAATGACAAGGCATGCCAAGTCACATTAAAAGGCTAATGAAACCGCGCCACGTGTGCAAGTGACATGTTCTGGCCAATCAAATGCGGTCATGCCACACTTCAATTTGATTGGCCGGAAAGAGTTTGTTCTTATCACAACTCCTCCCTTCCAAAACTATAAATAGGGGTCTTCATAACTCAGAAAAGACACCAAAAGTTATAACAAGAAGCAAGAGAGAGCTCGTGGATCAAACGCCGCAAATTTCTCTACAAGTTTCAAGCTTCAAGCAATCAAGTTCAAGTTCAAGCAAATAAAGTTCAAGCTCAATAACGAAGAACAAGTCAAGATTCAAGGAGTACGAGTTCAAATCAAAGTTCATGCTAGTTGAATTCAAGATCATCATTCGTGGAAACAAATATAGATTCAATATAAATCTCAAAGGCCCTTGAATTTATTTACTATTGAAAAAAAGAATCAGAGGATTCATAGAGATTGTACACTCATATTATTTGAAATCAAATACTACGATTGTTGTAATATTTTTCAGTCTTGATTTAATTTTCTCGATGCAATTTATTGTCTACAAGTTCTGACACGCCCATTGGGACAATCTCTACCTCTCATCTCAACTTTTCAATCACCAAAGTTCAAGAACAACGAAATGACTTCCAAGAAAATAAACTCCAGTTCGACTTCCGCCAAGGCTTCCAATTCCAGGTTCTATGCTGATGTGGAAAACATACTCGAAGTTACCTTTAGAAGATTTGGACCAGTTACGAGGAGAAAATCAAGATCATTAGGACAACAAGAACCCCAAGTATCGTCCACATCTACCCTTGTTTTCGGATCTTCATCCTCAAAAGGATCAAGATCTTCCATAAATGCACCCGAAGGAGGAAGCGATGTTGTTGAAAAGATCAAGAAAACTCTTGCTCTGCTTGAACTCTCCGGATCCAAGCACTCTGCTGTGAAGGAAGATGATGACATTTTAAGTGATGGATCCTCCCCACTTACACCACATAGCGTGAGCCAATCAAGGATAAATCTGTGTGAAAATCCATGCTACTCTCCATCGCCCATGACAATCATGCAAGCCATGGTGACAAACATTTCATCTGTGGAGGAGCAGTTGGCAAACTTGACGGAAGCAATCGCTGGCTTGACCAAGTACAAGAAAAATCAAGATGCTAGAATCGACAAGCTAACAGATAGGGTGAGAATCTTGATGGAAGAAGAATCCACCCACGCACCTGGCAAACTCCCAGAAGTTCAAGAGATTTATCCTCCCTCACGACAAGTTGCATCCCCTAAGGAAATTCCAGTCTCTTCGGAAGGGATAATTCCAATTAATCAACTAAAGGAGTTTATTGAAGGGACTATAAAAAAAAAATATAAAGTCACTTCCAAGTCCTCCTTTACCTACGCAAAGCCGTACACTTCAAGGATCGATATGTTAAAGATGCATGTTGGCTATCAACATTCGAAATTTCAACAGTTTGATGGCAAAGGCAATCCAAAGCAACATGTGGTGCACTTCGTTGATACATGCAACAATGCTGGGGCTTATGGAGATTACCTCGTCAAACAGTTTTTGCGCTCATTAAAAGGAAATACTTTTGATTGGTACACGGACCTCGAGGCTGGATATGTTGATAGCTGGGATAAACAAGAGCAAGAATTCCTCAATCGCTTTTATAGCACGAGACATACTGTGAGTATGATAGAACTCACAAGTACTCGTCAACGAAAGAGTGAACCAGTTATCGACTTTATCAATCGTTGGAGGAATGCAAACCTCAACTGTAAAGACATGCTTAGTGAAGCTTCTAACATAGAGATGTGCATCCAAAGTATGCATTGGGTATTGCTCTACATCTTTCAAGGTATCAAGCCTAGCACATTTGAAGAACTTGTAACTCGTGCCCATGACATAGAATTGAGCATGGCCTCTGCTGGAAATGAAAGGTTGCCCATCTATGAACCTCGCAAAGTGAGCGACAAGAAAGAAGTCATAAAATGGAGCAAGTTTGTACCAAGATCTGAAAACAAAGAAGCTATGAATGCCAACACATCACCTATGAAGTTCACGACGAAGGTGAGCAAAAACCAGAGTACGAAATCCACTTCGTTTCAAGATAATCCAAGTGGAAAGTTAACTCTAAAAGAAATGCAAGAGTAAGAGTATCCATTTCTGGATTCTGATGTGCCAGCTATTTTTGAAGAACTCCTCGAGTTAAATCTTATTGAGCTTCCGGAGATGAAGAGACCAAATGAAGCTGGGAAAATTGATGACCCAAATTACTGCAAATATCATCGACTTGTGAGCCACCCTCTGGAGAAATGCTTTGTCTTCAAGGAAAAAGTTATGGACTTGGCTCGTGAAAAGAAGATTGTGCTTGAAGATGAGGAAGCAAGCGCAAACCAAGTCTCTATCATATTTGGCTCATTCAGTCCGGACGAATTATATAGTTCTAAAGAAATTAAAGATGAAGAATTACTGGAGAACTACAAAGTTGAAGACGGTCAACCTGAGGATGATGAAGGTTGGACGTTGGTGACTCGTCGTAGGTGACACAAAAGGAGCCCACGAAAAGGATCAATGGAACAACCAACAAGGAAAATAATGGTGAAAAGGCCTAGAAGATGGAATCCAGTTAAGCATGAAAAGAAAGTGAAAGTGGAGGTGCATCACCCTCAAAATCCACGACATCCGGTTACCTTGGAGGAGTTTTTATCAAGTTGGTTCTGCACGAAGATTTCTTATGGAGGTATTGATGCCTCTTGTTGCCATACTGACAAAGGGAAATAAAAGAGTGATGACCTACCGTTGACACCATCCTCGTAAAAGCTTATCGATTCCACTCCTCAAGAAGTTAATGTTTGTGAGGAAAAAGTCACGTTCACAAATGACGATCTTCTACTAGGTGACACTTCTCATAATCGCCCATTGTACCTGGTTGGCTATATGCGTGATGAAAGGGTAAATCAAATTTTCGTTGATGGAGGATCCTCGGTGAATATTTTGCCAATTCGCACTATGAAAGAACTTGGTATTCCCACGAACGAACTCTCAGAAAATCGTGTGATGATCCAAGGATTCAACCAAGGGGGGCAAAAAGCCATAGGCGCGATCAGGATGGGAATCACTATTGAAGATATGCAATCAAGTGCATGGTACATGTGATCGATGCAAAGACTTCATACAATGTTTTTCTTGGAAGGCCTTGGATACATGAGAATAAAGTAGTTCCATCTACCTACCATCAATGTTTAAAATACTACGAGGGTGAAGTCGAGAAGAAGATAGTTGCTGATAATGAGCCATTCACCGAGGCAGAGTCACACCTCACCGATGCAAAGTTCTATTTGAAGAACCGCATTGTGAAGAAGCTAAAAGTTGATGATGGCATGAAAAACAAGAATGACGAGCCCATAACCAAAAGAGCTGAGGTGACTATTGGTAAAGCCAAAGCTGTTATTAAGGAGGTACAACCCAACATGAATAAATCTCATAGAGGGGATATTGCATATTATGGCAAGAAAGTAAGTCCTAAGCTCCAATATGTCCCTAAAAGGAAGAAAGACGAGGGCGAATCATCTAATCTCCAAACCAACACGGTAAACGAGTTAACTCTTCCGGTAAAATAAATTGAGGCAGTAAAGTTGTCCTTGAAGCCGCTTGCAGGATTTGTAGCCCAAAATCATTTGCAGAGTGTGGCACTCCCTACAAAGCGAACAAATAAAGGTTTTGATCCTAACGCTTACAAGCTATATGCGAAAGTTGGATACAATCCTGATGAGTCGTCAAAGTTAGGGAAGCTCCCATCAGAAGCTGCAACGAGGCAACCACGTGAAGGTTTGGGATACAAGCAACCGTCACTAGTGCACATCTCAATAAGGAGGGCGCGTAGCAATTATATCACTGTAGGCGACGAATCTGCCTCTTCTATCAGGCATTCCGTCTTTGACAGACTTGGAAAATCAACTGTGAGAACTTTCGTATTTAAGAGATTGGGCCCATTAAAGAAGGGGAATAAGTTCCAGAAAAATTATCAAAATACAAGAACACCCACTCCGCCCAAAATCCATAAGATCTCTAAAGATTTCCAAAGTTTGGTTCCTTCTAGAATGAGGCGACAAACAAAAGTTGTGGTTTCTTGTGATGAAGTACTGAAAGTGAAGCCATACACTGTGGTCTACACTAAAGAATGTGATGACGATGAAGAAAGTGTGGGTTCTTCGTATCATGTCACTGTACAAGGCGAGAATGGTGTTCCATCTTCAATGGAGGATAATGCAGAATTGGAGGATGTTTCACCATGTTATCACATATCCTTCAATGATGGGGACCCTCGAGAAGACGAAGATGCAAAAGATGCTCCGCCGGAACTTGAAGAAGGGGCGAAGGCAATGATTGACGCCTTAAAAGAAGTTAACCTTGCAACTGATGTAGAACAAAGACCCACCTACCTAAGTGCTATATTAGAAGTTGATGAAGAAAACACTTATATTGAGTTACTCAAGGAGTACAAGGATGTCTTTGCTTGGAGCTACAAAGATATGCCTGGCTTGGACTCTAAAGTGGCAGTCCATCACCTTGCGGTCAAGAATGGAGCTCGTCCTGTTAAGCATGCTTAAAGGCGCTTTAGGACGGACTTGGTTCCCCTGATTGAAATCAAAGTTAACAAACTCATTGAAGCTGGATTTATTCGGGAAGTTAAATACCCAACATGGGTTTCAAGTATTGTCCCTATAAGGAAGAAGAATGGCCAAACTCGAGTATGTGTTGACTTAAGGGATCTTAAAAACGTGTGTCCTAAAGATGAATTCCCACTTCCTATTCCAGAGTTGATGATCGATGCTACTACTAGTTACGAGGCAATGTCTTTCATGGACGGTTCGTCGGGCTATTACCAAATTTGCGTGGCACCAAAAGATGAAGAGCTTACTGCATTCCATACCCCAAAGGGTATTTATTGCTACAAGGTAATGCCTTTTGGCTTGAAGAACGCTGGTGCTACTTACCAAAGGGCTATGTAGAATATTTTCGACGATCTTCTCCACAAGAATGTCGAATGCTATGTTGACGACTTGGTGGTAAAATCAAGAGAGAAGGGCGACCACTTGAAAGACTTGAGAATGGTATTTGAGTTGCTCCGGAGGTACCAACTTAGGATGAATCCATTGAAATGTGCCTTTGGAGTGACTTCTGGAAAGTTCCTTGGTTTCATTGTCCGACATCGAGGGATCGAAATTGATCAAGCCAAAGTGGATGCCATTTTGAAAATGCCTGAGCCTCGGGATATTCATGAATTGAAAAGTCTGCAAGGAAATCTAGCATACCTTATAAGATTCATCTCGAACCTAGCTGGAAGGTGCCAACCATTTAGTCGCCTCATGAAGAAAGGCGTTCCTTTCAAGTGGGACCAAACTTGTAGCAATGCCTTTGAAAGTATCAAAACCTACTTGATGAGGCCTCTAATTTTAGCAGCTCATATACCTGGAAAGCCATTGATACTATACATTGCGGTGCAAAAAAGATCTGTTGGAGCACTGTTGGCCCAAGAAAATAGTGAGGGGAAAGAAAACTCTCTTTACTACTTGAGTAGGATGATGACACCAAACGAGCTGAATTATTCACCAATTGAAAAGTTGTGTTTGGCGCTAGTCTTCTCAATTCAAAAGTTGAAGCACTACTTTCAAGCTCATGTTGTCCGTCTTGTTTCCAAATCAAATCCCATCAAGTTCGTGATGTCAAAACATGTTCTTAGTGATCGACTAGCCAGATGGTACCTCCAATTTCAACAATTCGAGATTTTGTACATCCCTCAAAAGGCTGTAAAAGGAAAAGCATTGGCAGACTTCTTGGCAGATCATCTGATACCTGATGACTGGGAGCTAATTGACGAACTACCTGATGAGGACGCAATGGTCGTTGAAGTTCAACCTCCATGGAAGATGTACTTTGATGGTGCTACGCACCGTAGGGAAGCTGGTTCTAGCGTAGTATTTGTCACTTCCAAAGGTGAAGTCTTGCCCTACTCCTTCATGTTGACGCAACTTTGCTCTAACAACGTTGCTGAGTATCAAGCACTAATACTTGGGCTTGAAATGGCTGTCGAAATGAAGCAATTGCAAGTCTTTTGTGACTCCCAGTTAGTGGTCAAGCAACTTTTAGGTAGTTACGAGGTCAAGAAGGCTGAACTACGCCCATATCATGATTACGCTAAAAAATTAATGGGGTGGTTCAGTGATGTTACTATTCAGCATGTGCCAAGGAAAGAAAATAAGAAAGTTGATGCTCTAGCTTCCCTAGCTTCATCGTTAACCCTGCGTGATCAAGCGCAAGTTACTATCTACCAAAAATGGGTAGTACCACCCCCAAGTGAGGCTGAAGGTGAAGAAAATGAACTCAAACATTTTGTCGTTGTTTCTGAAGTCGAGAGAGAGGAATGTCGACAACCCATTATCGACTACTTATGCTATGGGATACTTCCTGAAAATCCAAGGAGAAGGACTGAAATATGTCGTCTTGCACCTCGCTTCCTTTACTACAAGGATACTCTGTACAAAAGGTTGTTCGAGGGAGTACTCTTGCGATGCTTAGGGTAAGAAGAAGCACTCCAAGCTTTGCAAGAGGCACATTCTGGGTATGTGGCTCACACCAGTCCAGACCAAAGCTCCACTTCCATATAAAAGGATGGGATATTATTGGCCAAAGATGGTAAAAGATTTCTTGGACTACACTCGAAGATGCAAGGCTTGTCAGTTCCATGCAAATTTTATTCATCAACCTCCTGAAGTGTTGTACCCGACTGTTGCATCTTGGCCGTTTGGCGATTGGGGATTGGATATTGTTGGACCACTGCCAAAGTCTTCTGGTGGGCACCTATACATCTTGGTTGCAACTGACTACTTCTCAAAATGGGCCGAAGTTGTTGCTCTTAAGGAGGTAAAGAAAGAAAATGTTGCAAGTTTCATCTGAGTAAACATAATCTATCACTTTGGCATTCATCGTTACATAATTCATCGTTACATAATAACAAATAATGGAAGGCCATTCGATAATAGGTTGATGAACAAGATTTGTGATCTCTTTGGATTCAAGCAACATAACTCTTCAATGTACAATGTCGCCGCCAATGGTCTAGCTGAGGCATTCAACAAAACTCTATGCAACTTGCTGAAGAAAGTCGTCTCCAAATCCAAACGAGATTGGAATGACCGTATGGAAGAATCTCTACGGGCATATAGGACGACTCACTGCACGCCAACACAAGCAACTCTGTATTCACTTGTTTATGGAGTCGAAGTTGTCTTGCCACTTGAGCGTCAAATACCTTCATTACGACTGGCTATTCAAGAAGGGATCACTGATGAAGAAAATGCTCGATTTCGATTAGCAGAGTTGGAGGCTCTTGATGAGAAGAGGTTGGAAGCTCAACAGAGTCTTGAATGTTATCAATCTCGATTATCTCGCGCCTTTAATAAAAGAGTTTGCCCGAGGTCTTTTCAGGTAGAAGATCAAGTCATTGTCGTAAGAAGGCCCATTATTACCTCCCATAAACTTGTAGGGAAGTTCACTTCAAAATGGGATGGGCCATATGTCGTGCAAGAAGCTTATTCAAGTGGGGCTTACAAGCTGGTTGATTCAGATGACATGAGAATCGGCCCTATCAATGACAAGTTTTTGAAAAAGAATTATCCTTGAAGTTGCAACGCTCCTTGATGCATGAGCCTAAACTGCATGTTCCTACACTCCTGGCTCGCATGAGTCTAAATTGTGTACAGTCCATAAAAAAAAGAAAAAAAGAAAAAAAGAAAAAAAAGGTCCGCTAGGTTAAAAACCTCGAAAGAGGATGCCTAGGCAAAAGTTAGGACAGAAAAAAAAGTCTGCTAGGTTAAAAATCTCGTAAAAGGGGGCCGAGGCAAAAGTTAGGACATGAAAAAAACTAAAAATTCTACCCATGGTATAACTTGATCCTCTTCACCGAGGTATGCATCCAACTTAGAGTTTCATTCTAAGTTCAGTCGCATAAGTTCAAAAGATACATAATCCTCCAATCGTTGTCCGAATGAAGTATGATCGAATGTAATTCATTCAATCAATATTTGAAAATCGAGTTGGGATATCATTCTCCTGTTAAACTGTGTATCCCATTTGATATAAAGGGGGGCAAGTCGCTATGGTAAATTGGTGTCTTCAATGAAATGATTAACATCCTTTTGGAGGTTACCAAACATTTACATTGAAGTCCGGAGATCCGTTATGCCTTCACGTCTGCCAAACCTTCAAGTTCTTTTGGTCTGCCTTCATGACATTGCAAATTTAGTGAAACTTGGACCCAAGATATTTGGTGAGAATGAAGCTTTTGAATTTCAATTTTTGACAATTAAAAAGGTCTTACGATCTCAAGGCTTCCACACCAAGATACAAATATTTTGGTGAAGTCGCGCTAATTTGGAACTGTCGGCATATCAGGAACCAAAGTTGACTTCAGAATATTATCTGAAAATATCCTTAAGGCATTAAAATTTGTATTTTGGATATATTACAGATTTGGAAGTTTAGTTTTCAATGTATTAAATGGTTCATGATTTCGACATTCCCATATCAAGATACAAAAGTTTTGGTGAAGTTGTGCAAATTTGAAATCGTCACCGCGTCAGAATTTAATATTGATTTCGAACCATTATCTGAAACTATAGTTGGAGGATTAAGTTATGCATTTTGGATATGTTATATATCTGTAATTTAAGTTTCCAAAAAAAATAAACGGTTCGTGATTCTGACTTTCCTACACCAAGATATGATTTTTTTGGTGAGATTGTGCAAATCTGAAATTTTCAACGTGGAGAAATCTAAAGTTGGTTTCAAAATATTATCTGGGTCGATTCTGAAGTTTTTTGATTCTAAGTCTTGGATATGTTTTAGATATTGAAGTCTATTTTTTGATAAATCAAACGGTTCATTATTTGGACTCTCCTACGACAAGATATGAATCTTTTATTACGAGTACGTAAAGCTGAAAATTATGCAACCAAGATAAATGTCGGGCAATGTTTGAAAAAGAGAAGCAATCTTATTTAAGATGAAATAGATATCCACTAGGTCAATCTAACATAAATATTAAAGGGGATATAATGCTAATATCCTAATCTAAACAAAATTTGTAGTTGATCAATTCTTGACAGCTAGTCTCCATGTTCTTCTTCTTCTCCTCCAAATTGGCCGAATTTGCATCAGTCAGCAACTTTATGTTGTCATATGAAGAGACCTCAGTCTCGGCAGCTAAAACTTTTTCCTGAATCTCTCCAACCTCCTTTTGAGTCGCTTCTATAACACCTTCGAGGTTCTCCCTCTCTTGTTGTGATGTCTGCAACTTCTTCACGACTCTCTTCAGTTTCTTTTCACTAGAGGAAACTTTCTTGACTTTCTCACTTGCTTCAAGCTTGAACGACTCGAGGCACTCTTTAGCGTTAGAAATCAGCTCTAGCTTTTCCTCTTCACTCGTCTTATCATCCATACTGTATCGCTCTTGGTCATATGATGCGGCAAGCTCAAAAATAGAATCTAGTAAACTCTCTAATGGAGAAAGATACAAAATATTCGTCTTGTTCATATCCTCGAAAATCTCAGTGATTTGCTCCCTATAAGATGAGCGCAGTTCTGCATGAGTTTTGGAGAGTCTGTTGCAAATATCCTCCCAAAGTCCCAAGACGAATTCCTTTTGTGATTAAAGACAATGCTCATTCCTTCAAAAATAGATACATCTATATTTGTCATCGGTGGGACGCGAGTTATCTCGTTTAGAGTTGGTTGGTTTAGGGCTATGTCATGAGGAAGAGATGACGCCTTTGAGGATGACTTCACTTTAGATGTAGGTCCTCCAATAGATTCATTACTCACTTGCGGCTTATCATGTGGGGATACCACCGGATGCCCAATGGCATTTAACATCATAAGGAAAAGGCAAAGAAAGTGAATATTTTTTTAGGTAGAGCCATTCGTTCGGTTAAAAAAAAGAAAAGAAAGGGCAATATTTCTACTGGGTTAGACCGTTTCCTTTTCCAATTTTGATCTTCAGTGGTACTCTGGCTTGTATGTTGAAGAACTTGCGTGCTAAATGGAAGAACTGGAGGGTGCTTCTCTAAATTCGTTGAAGTGCACACCACCTCTTTCAAAGCCGCCTTTGAGGATTTAAGATTCCTTTTCTTATGTTGTGTAGCTACTTTTGGGATTGGAGTAGGTGGCTCTTTAACTTTTGAGAGCGTATTTCCAACACCTTGATCTTCACCTCCTAAAGGAGTAGTAGACTTTAGCCCAATATTGTCTACCAAAGCTTGTAAATTATTCTCGAGAAACTTCCCATGCACTTTCTCCCACCAAGACATATAATTGGTGGAGAAAGGCTTCTCCATAGGATCGCCCGTTGGGGGAAAAACCGCACGTGACATAGACCGATACAGTGTGCAAATCATCCAAAATCTGAGTCATTCATCTAGAGAGGCGTTACAGATATCATTCTCCAAAAAATCGGGGACGTTCTGGTAAAACCCAAATTGACGACCAAACTGATGCGGGCTATATGGCTCAATGATGAATGAGTTACCATACCTCAAAGGGAGGTAATTAAAACGTAAGCTCATGAAGTAATTTGATCCAACTCTTGAGGGGCATTGTTATCCACATAATAATAAGGACGAGAATTGGTTAACATTGTTGGTGTCCAAACTATATCCTCCCCAGTGTGGATGCTTTTTCTCGTATACTTCTTGTGAAAGTACTTCGCAGCTCCCTCTCCTGAGTATGCCACCATCAAAGGGACAGACGGACCTTTAGGAAGTGGATAATTGGTTTTGAAGTAATTTGCAAGCCAGCCGTAAACATAATTAATGGGAAAACAAACTTTGACTTGATCACGTTGGGATGAACACGAAATCTTATTCAAACCATGATAAATACTCGCCAAAACTGGGACTGCAAGGCTAATCTTTCTCCTGCCTGCCATCGTGCTTGCCATCTTAAAAGTCTCGGGACGAATGAAGTTTTCTACCTTGGGAAACACAAAGGCACATAGCCAAATTGATAAGAATGCTTCTATATAAGTTTCATCTTTCTTGTCAGCCCTCACCCTAAGCTTGGAGAATATAACTTCTTGATCACTCGACCACCTCGTTGTCTCGGGAATAACTCCGTTAGGATTATATGTCGACTTTAGGCGTGCATATTTCTTTTCCTTTCGTAGTGGGGCAGGCTTATATATTAAAGTTTTTTTATACCAAAATTTGTCCACTTGTTGAAGGATACCTTTTGGTTAGCACCCGTACCTTGGCAACAAATAAATACTCACAGGATCGAGGGATAAATCTCATCTGTTTTTCGTCCAAATCGATAAGTTCTCTTGTCTCAGGTACCACTTCTTCATACGGAGAACCCGCAATGGGCAGACCTCCAAGGATAAGTTCACCCATAGAGAGATAGAGAGTTCCCCAGCTGATGTAAGAAGCGTGTTCGTCTTGGGGCGCCAAGCCTCACAAAATGCTTGCAAAATTTTCGAGTTTCAATCATAAGTGAAAAGTGAGGCATAGACAACATCATAAATCTTTGTTGTACTCAGGGTTTGTTGGCTTCCACCAAGTACATCTTCAGCCCATTCCCAATATCCTGGAATATGACGATACTCGTCCTCGATTGTTGTTGTGTTTCCCCGACGTACTTCACCTTGAATTATGCGACGTCCTAAGTTTGGAAAGGTGCTACTAATGTTTACGTGGCGATGAATTGGCGCTTGGAGAGACCACATCTTGGACAATGGATTAGAAGTTGACTTGTGCTCTAAGGTCCAGTTTTCTACATGAAAGGAGTTCCTCAAAGAAGGCCATGAGGCTGCATACCGGCCATCTTGTGGGGGTGTGAACCAAAAGCTTGGTTTGTTCTATGTCATCTTCAGTCTCGATTAGGAGATATCTAAGTTTGGAGGAAGGTGAGGTATAGTATCTGAAATTTGCCATCTCTTCAGGCTGCAAAAAAAAAAAGAGAAAAAAAAGGTTATCAAAATCCAAATCAAGAATATTAGAATGGACACAAAGGTTTGAATGGATGAAATGGCCTCCGATAGTCGGGCTGCATAACGAGTAACATCTCCGATAATTGGGCCACATTGAGAGTAATCTCTCCGATGCTCGGGCCATATTGAGAGTAATCTCTCTGGTAATCGGGCCATACTGGGAGTAATCTCTCCAATAGTCGGGTCATTTTGAGAGTAATCTCTCCGGTAGTCGAGTCACATTGAGAGTAATCTCTCCGATAGTCGAGTCATTTTGAGAGTAATCTCTCCGGTAGTCGAGCCACATTGAGAGTAATCTCTCTGATAGTCGGGTCATTTTGAGAGTAATCTCTCCGGTAGTCGAGCCACATTGAGAGTAATCTCTCTGATAGTCGGGTCATTTTGAGAGTAATCTCTCCGGTAGTCGAGCCATATCGAGAGTAATCTCTCCTATAGTCGGGTCATTTTGAGAGTAATATCTCCGGTAGTTGAGCCTCTTTGAGAGTAATCTCTCCGGTAGTCGGGCCATATTGAGAGTAATCTCTCCGATAGTCGGGTCATTTTGAGAGTAATCTCTCTGATAGTCGGAGCATATTGGGAGTAATCTCTCCGGTAGTCGGGCCACATTGAGAGTAATCTCTCCGATATTCGGACATGGATGAACCCATCCCTTCACACCCTAAGATTACATTATTCATGCATGGATCATCTCGTTAAACAATAATACATCCTCTTGTTTGAGTTACAAAAGAAAAAGAACGACAAAAGAAGAAATCACAAGAAAAGAATAAGAAATTACCTTCGCGTCAATGCTTCCGAGTTCACAAAACTAAACTCAAATGTCTTGCAAATACTGCAACCTGATGCTAACAAATACGAGCATATGGGTTTATATAGGCATGGCAGAGACGACTTAAAAGAGTAACTTTCGATGTGGGATCATATGTTTTACAATCATTTTCCGCATAGAATTCGACTTCCGGACGATAGATTTTCGAAAAAGGATAGGTCTCGTCTTGGCGGAAACACATGAATGCTAAAGCAACTCCAATTGCTATTGGGATTAGGAACTTCACGTGAAATGTACCTAATAATTATGACAAGAGGGAATTCACTTCTTAATGGGCTACGTAGATTTCGCTGATGGTTATTATTTTGTATTAAAATGATAGTTTGCATGATTGTGTCTTTTTCCTTGTTCAAAAGTAAATGGTTGTTATATTGTTCAAGTGATTGATTGTCTATACATGTAACAAATTGTATGGGTGATATTTTTCATTCTAAGTTGGCATGCGACAAATTTGATAGTCAGACAATACTTCAGGCTTTGTTTTCGGTTACGACAAGTCTATACTTCAACGAGTCTTGAAGTAGGGGATATTTGTGGGCATATAAATCTATCCATTGGGCTAGCCCATTTAATTGAGCTAAAGTGATGAGCCCACTTCATTAAGCCCAAGATGTCATCTTCCTAGAGGCCCAGTTTGGTGTCACGTGTCACATGACGTGGCACGCCAAGACAAGCAGAAGAGCCAATAGGACCGTGCCACATGTCAAAATGACAAGGCATGCCAAGTCACATTAAAAAGCTAATGAAATCGCGCCACATGTGCAAGTGACATGTTCTGGCCAATCAAATGCGGCCATGTCACACTTCAATTTGATTGGTCGGAAAGAGTTTGTTCTTATCACAACTCCTGCCTTCCACAACTATAAATAGGGGTCTTCATAACTCAGAAAAGACATCAAAAGTTATAACAAGAAGCAAGAGAGAGCTCGTGGATCAAACACCACAAATTTCTCTACAAGTTTCAAGCTTCAAGCAATCAAGTTCATGTTCAAGCAAATCAAGTTCAAGCAAATCAAGTTCAAGCTCAAGAACGAAGAACAAGTCAAGATTCAAGGAGTACGAGTTCAAATTAAAGTTCGTGCTAGTTGAATTCAAGATCATCGTTCGTGGAAACAAATATAGATTCAAGATCAAGCTCAAAGACCGTTGAATTTATTTACTATTGAAAAGAAGAATCAGAAGATTCATTGAGATTGTACACTCATATTATTTGAAATCAAATACTACGATTATTGCAATATTTTTCAGTCTTAATTTAATTTTCTCGATGCAATTTATTGTCTACAATATTAAATTTAAAATCTTATATATGTTTCTAACGCACGCGGTTCGACCCATTTTCTCTTGTACCATCATCCTCCTCCTCCTCCTCCTCTTCTTCTTCTTCCACTTATTATTATTATTATTATTATTATTATTATTATTATTATTATTATTATTATTATTATTATTAGTCTCCTCAAAGACATGAGCATGAGACACACTTCCTTCATGTGTCTTTTCCTGCAAAACTAAAAATAAGAGTTAATATACGTTCGACCATATATAAGTAAAATTAAGAAAAAAATTTATAAATAACTTATCATTCTTAATTGATGGGCCGTAAAATTAATTGAACCTTCGATGTGCAACGATCTACCTTTACCGGAGGCTCTGTTTGCCTTTCCTTTTTCATTCTTCTGCTACCGTTCATCGTATTCCACTTCTCCAAAAGCTGAAGCCATACATCTTGACGCAACTAATTGGGTTTGTTGTCATTTTAAATAAAGGCAAAGGAATCAATTTTTTCCCATTACTAAGGAGTAGTTTTCTTGATCAACACTACATATAAAGCAAAATTAGCACAAAAGTATATATGGTTGACTTGTACATAGTACTAGAAAGAAAATTCAGAGTCTAGAGATTAGTTATTACTAGTCCAAGCTAAAAAGCCATAGAGAACAAGTAGCTAGTTAAAAAAAAAACTTATAGATACCTTAGGAAGAAAGTGGAGTATCTACTTCAATTCCCTAAAATATATCAATTTAGAGTTTTGTAACAATGACTTTTCAAGATTCAATGGCATATGACAGTACAAAACTTATAATTTGAATTGCAATAAAAAAAGCACAAGATTCAAGTCTGAAGAAAAGATGAACGGTGAACTTACGTTGCTCGAAAATAAGCACGCTGGTGGCATGACGGACTTGCTGCCTAGAACAAAAAAAAAAATTAGTTACGGTAAAATAATTCCAAAGTTGGCCGAGAAATGGAGGAGGGAGAGAGAGAGAGAGATTCATACAGCCGGAAAGTAGATAAAGAAACAAGACTGTTGGCAATGGAAGAGAAAGAGAATAAAAGAAAGCGGTTGGTTGGGGGGGGGGGGCAAGGGTTTAAAAGAATTTTTTCGACCGATCCGTTCGAAAATAAAACAACAAAAAATTTAATTATTTTTCGACCGTTTTGGTCGATAAAGCCTGACAGAAAAACTTAAAAAAATTTCCAATCAAATCGGTCAGATATTAAATAAAAAGTTAATTACTTATTTTTAATGTTCCGACTGTTTCAGTCGAAACGCCAAAACTGGTCAAACATAAGAAAATTGACTTTCGTGGACTGACCGAACCAGTCGCAAACGTAATTCCCGAATTTTTGTGCAAAAACATTGCGAATAGTGTGCTTCAGAATGTTGCTGAAATATTAAAAATAATTAAACAAGTTATTTTACATTTTCAGACGGAAGACGCCGGAAAATTCCGACGATTATATTGAGTCAGGAAATTTCGATCAATGCTCATTTTATAGTTGTGTATTAGTTTAGAAGCAGGTGTAGGATATACCTATTTGGTATATCTGTATACCCTGCTAGTATACTACTGTAAAATATTTTATAATAATATTAAACTAGTATGTTATTTTATTATACTGATATATCATTTTTGTTATACTAATATACTATTTTGATATACTATATTCTAAAATATTTGTAATCATATATATAAATTCAAAAAAAAAAAAAGGAGATAAAAGATATACTATAGTTTATATATATAAAAGGGTAAAAAGTAAAGGGTATTCATTTGAAGTGGATCAAAAAATGAACGAAATCAAATTAAGAAGAAAAAAATATAATTGGGAGAAAAAATGAAATGAATCAAAAGGAGAAATAAGAAAATAAAAAATATAATGTCGGAAAACATGAATAGAATCAGAAAAGGAGAAAAAAAAAAAGAAAAGGAGAAAAAAATACGGAACTATAATAGGTATAATAGTAGTTATTTAATGAGTAAGATGCTTTACGGGTAAAGCAAGGTAAAGAGGTTGATTTTTTGCAATAGGGAATACAATTATTTTTTGCTTTTGTAGATATTTGTGCATTTATCCGAGATATAACCTGTTGGATAAAAATGTAACTCAAACACAAACAGGCACAGAATTTTTTTCAAAAAAAGATAAAGATGCAGATTGTTGGTTATGGTTTCTAGAAAACAAATTTTGGTTAACTCGATATCTAATAACTAGCAATGCTGATTTTTTTGGAAAATAACGAATTATTACTTTTGTTTTAGATTTTCCCCTCGTTTTTTTTATTCAAAAAAAGCTCTCAATCTTGAAACTTAATTTTTTCAAAACCAAATCGAAACACATATATTATTATATAAAATTAAATCAAAACCCAATCTTCTAGCAATGCAGATATTTTTTCGATAAATAGCGTATCGTTTCGTTTCTGCCTCTTTTTAATATTTTTTTTTATGAAACCAACTTCTTAAGTCAGTCTGTGCGTGAATAAGATTAGCATCAGAGTTTTATGATGCTTCAATCGATGAAGAGAAAGAATGTGTGAAGATTAATTAGTTAGTTAGTGGTTAGTAGTAACTACAGTTAGATTGTTAGAACTAGAGTTAGTGAACTTAACTATAGTTAAATTACTCATACATATATCATTGTATTCTCTTTTTCTTCAATACACATTGATACAATCTCTCTGTAATCTCTCTGTAACCGTCTCCCCTCTCCCTCTTCTTCTTCATTCTGCACCATTGAGCATTAGCCATGGCAGAGCTTGATATGAGCTTGCATGGATGAATCCGAGTTGGATCTAGTGATTATCAAGCTCACATGGTATCAGAGCCTCCGCAAATCTTCCGATAATCAGTAACTTCCGATAATCAGTAACTCATTTCATCGCGAAGCTCAATCAGTGACTATCAATGGCGACTCGCATCGATCACACACATCCTCTGTTCGTACATCCCTCAGATACTCCTAGCTCAGTTTTGATTCCTGTAAAGCTCACAGGATCAGAAAACTATGGCTTATGGCGTCGATCAATGTGAATTGCACTACAAGCTAAGAGAAAACTAGTTTTGTGCTAGGGACATGCAAACAAGACTCATTTGAGCCAGCATTGCGTGAAGATTGGGAGACATGCAATGCTATTGTCTTGTCATGGATCATGAATACAGTCTCTCCATAATTGCTTAATGGGATTGTATATTCATCTGATGCACATTTAGTCTGGGAGGATTTGAGAGAGA